>JACM01041936.1:0-19213 GCA_000787095.1 Periophthalmodon schlosseri
GGACTTCAGGGACCAGCCTCCTACTGGAGCCCAGAGGAAGGAGGACAAAACATGGGGAATCAGCGTTTCAGTTTTATGCAGCTAAAACCTGGAACAGTCCTGAAGATGTGAGACAGGCCTCTACTTTGACAATGTTTAAATCCAGGCTCCAAAAGGTTCTGTTTAGCTGCATGTGACTAAAAGGTTTTTATTCTGCACTCTTCTCTTTTAATGTTAATTTTATGATGAATATTTGTGATTATTTATGTTTTGATTTGTTGTATTGTGATTTTAATCTTTCTTATTCTGTAAAGCACTTTGAATTACCTTGTGTACGAATTGTGCTATACAAATAAACTTGCCTTGCCTGGACAACTGAGGGATTGCGCAGATATTTTCTCTAGTTTGACAATTTTGGACAATTATGTTTATAATTTGACTTCCTGGTTGGACGTGGGCAGCAGATGTAGATCCTATAAAGGCCTTCACAGTAGTTATTTGTCACATAAAAATACATCATCTACACCTTTATATTCCTAAATGAATGTTTAAACTGTTAAAAAATCTTGTTCTTTGCCTCTTGGATGAAATTTTGTGTAATGACGATTGTTATGTGTGCCACTCTGAATTGTGTTTCACTTTTTTTTCGCTGAAAACGATCGGAAACTGCGGAACGTCATGACGATCATTTGAATCTGATTGGCCAAAGTGTCTCAAAACGAAAAATCAAACTTTGGTTAAATACAGTTGAAAGAAAATCTTCCTTGTCCACAAATGCAAGAAGCTCTGACTTTCTGCACATTTTTCACACACTGAATAATCCATCTTTTTGCTAAATTAGGCTGAAGTACATCTGTCTGCGTCGCCATGTTTGTTTTGGTTCGCTTGGGCAAACCTCAGTGCTGCTCTGTGATTGGTCCACACGTCCACTGAATCTTACAGTGGGAGTATCTCAAGATGGATACTCATAAGTTTGTTATCGTATATCGTGAGAATCCATCCAGCCATCTGCTACAGTAGTGGCAGTAGTAGTAGTAGTAGTAGTAGTGGTAGTAGTAGTAGCAGTAAGGGTAGTAGTAGTAGTAGCACATTCACAAAGCATCATTCATATTCAAATCTCCTCTTTTGTTTCTATTAATCACATTATTAAAATCCCTTTATTATAAATGACAGTGTAATATTGTGGATTAAGCGCTGATCCTCTTTCAGTGTGGGAGGGGCATATCCTTTAGCCACATCTTTGGTTTGACCTCCTCGTTTACCATTAGCTCCATAATAGCTCCATTCATCAGTGAGAATTGGTCAGGGCTTTTTTTTTTCTTTCTTTGCTGAAATAAATGAGAAGATTAGCTTTAGCAAATTAGCTCTGATGAGTGGTCCATTATGAAAACCAAGCACCGGGGCAGTGATTACGTGCCATCGCTCACTCATGTCCCGCCTCTGCCCAGCCACTGCACTGACCTTGGATCTGCACTTAAACACTGCGCTGGGATCCATGGGGTTTAGCGCCAGAGGTCTGCTTCAAGGCCTTTTGGAGTTCGGGAAATCAGCTCATTGACTGAAATAGTGAATTGTTGTGCGATATGTGAAGTAGGGTCACCCATAATTTGAATGTTATAAAATGATATCTGATCGACAATCTCTCCAAGCAAATGTATTTTCATAGACTGTGTATATAAATGGACATAGCTAACCCACTATCTGCCGTGTTCTAAATAGGACGTGATCATGGGCACGCTTCCGGCTCCATCAACTCTGGCTCCAGTTCACTTTCTATTGAAAAACCGTTGCCCCTCTCTCTGTAACTGCTGCTGTCAGGCTCGTCATTTTGGTCTTAAAATGTTCGTACTAATCCGCGCTACATGATCCTAGTGTGTTTATTTGGCTATTTTGTCCGTAAATCAAGATATGGACATTAATAACAGACCAATGAGGTGCCTTTTTTCCCCGAAGTTACTTCAGCTAGTGTTAGCAACAGTTTTGATTGACATCTTTGCTAAGCGCCCTCCCTCTGCTAAACCAGTGGTGTGGGCGGGAAGGGGTGGTTTCTACATTAATACATATATACTACATATGTACCACCGTATTACATTAAATATATCTATCTAGCATTTATTCAATTTCAGGTATTTTTAATGCCTAAAAAAACGCACTTTTTTTTTTTTTCATAGTTTGGCCGGGGGTGCGACTTATACTCAGATGCGATGTATATGTGAAATATATGTTTTTTTCTTCATTATTATGCATTTTTTGGCTGGTGCGACTTATACTCCGGTGCGACTTATACTCCGGAAAATATGGTAATTAAAATGAGAAGGGTCACCTCTCCACAGATCGGACTTGGAACTTTCCCCGCGGTGTCACCTTCTTGTCTTCTTATATAAATGCAACCCAGGCAAAGTAGAAACAAATGGCAGACCCCAGTGTTTGCCAGACGTTTATACTAAGAGACTTTATAAGTCTATGGTGGCACAAGTAATCCATACTTGAATAATTTTATCTAATATAATTTTTGGGTATATCTGTCACTTAGTGCCTCTACTGATCAAAACAAATATAAATTAGATATAGTTTCTTCTTTATTATTATGATAACTCTGGAAGCATAAAGTTTTTGTATCATCAATTTTTGTTCACCGTCTTATTGACTGTGGGGGTAAAAATTAGACTATGGGGGACCGCCATAGTCTCCTCTATTAATGAGAAACACTTAGACCCTCCACGCAGAGAAGTTAGCGCACCTTTACCACACACCGACATACACATCACACACCACCACCACACACATCTCAGCTCATAAGAACGGCTTTGACACATCTCTTGTTGTGTTTTAAATTGAAGTTTTATCTGCAGATTACTGACAAATTGAGATACATGCCGCGAGTCTGTATGTGCCCACACTCCGAGAAAAAAAATGGAGGCGTATTTTTCACGAGTGCGTCAAAGCGTCCTGGTGTGCGTTGGCCTTTAGTCTGCACGTCTCAAAAAAGCCTTAGAACAGATGTACAATGCAGTTCAAACATTGTCAATTGGACTATAGTGTGGTAGAAATTTGAGTATTTTTATCTTTGCTTATCATCTCGGAACGCTCCTCCCAGTCTACATCAAATTATACTCTGTGTCACTCTTTGTATTGTGTTACTGACACAGGAATGTGAATACCATTTATACCTGTCCCGTTTGCATATATATTTATTTTCTTTCTTTTCATTATCTTTATTTATACAGGGGAACCCAACGAGAGCACACGGACTCTCTTTTTCATGGGCGCCCTGTTTAAAATACAATACAATCAGAAAAACTAACAAACAAATACATAAGTCCATAAAAAACATTAAAAACAGGTGCAGATGTGTGGATAAAAGTTCGTTATCAGATTATTACATTGCGATTGTGTCACCGACGTGTCCAGTTTTGCTTTGAACGGTTCTTTGAGTGTGTTCCATTTTTGTGAAGCCCATCCATCCATTTTCTTCCGCTTATCCGGGGCCGGGTCGCGGGGGCAGCAGTCTAAGCAGGGACTCCCAGACTTCCCTCACCCCAGACACGTCCTCCAGCTTCTCCGGTGGGACCCCAAGGCGTTTTGTGAAGCAAAACAGCTAAAAGCCTCTTTCCCGTCTCAGTTTTGGTGCGGTTCGTCCTTAGCTTTACGCAGTCCTGTGATCTGGTATGAAATGTTCCGGTATCAATGATTAACAAGCAGGTGAGGGATTCTGGGAGTTTTTGGAAGCCGTCCCTTATAGACACATTTCATACAGTGCTGTTCTCTTCAACAGAAAGTGATGGACTACACACTTTTTCATAGAGAATACAGCGATGGGTTTGACTTCATATTTGGTGTGGAATCAGCTTTGCATGTACTTTAGTGTTGAGTAAAGGTGTGACCCCTCTGGGCAACAGGAAACCCAGCCAAAGGGTCAGCTAGACAAAAGCTTGATGTAAAGTAGACTTTGGGAGGGGTTGTGCCACATAGAGTTTATAAGCTTCGTTACCCCATTGCTTACAGAAATGGTCATGGTAAATTGTCACATTTTTATATAGCGCTTTTCCACCTTCGAGGTCACTCAAAGCGCTTTACATCAAGGAACCACTCACCCATTCACACACCAGTGTACACAAACACTGGGGTGAGATGGGTTAAGTTTCTTGCCCAAGAAGATCGTGCCCAAGAACACAACAAGAGCAACAACAACATTCATCTGTGGGAGCAGGATTCGAATCGCTGAACCTTGGGATCAGTGGACAAAGACTCTACCAACTGAGCTACTGTCGCCCCAAAAAAACTAGCAGTGGAACTGTTTGTTTACCGGTGCAAACGTAATAAACCAACATAGACAGTCTTCTTGTATGTTTTGGTATTATTTTCCAGGTAATTTCCACGACAGCCGCTAACAGTGAACAACCACCTGAGTTTTATCTGCAGATTAAACATTACGTGTCAAACGAAGTGCGTCTATCGTAACATTCTCCTCTGTTTATAGACTCTACCCCCGCTGCGCTCCCACTGTCCTCTCCGCGGCGACGTTTATTCTTGTTTCGGCTGATGTTGTTTTTGATGTAGATATGGGGATTGTTTTTGCGGTCTTGTTTTCAAAAATTGGTTTGGCTCGTCTTCGTTCACCTGCTTTTAATACACACAACAAAACACAGCCAGACAATCTCGGCGAAAATACAAATACAACGATTGTCAATCAAACCCTCCTGCTGGCCATGTCCTCTCCCATCATCAGTATTTCCGCTGTGAGAGCACCAGGGAGTCGAGCTCATTGATTATAGATGCTCCCCAGACATCAAAAATAATTAGGCGCAGCTCTTTAATGTTTTAACAATGGTAAATTGAACATTGCATTGCCGGTAAATGAAATGAAAATCTATTAGCACATTCATTAAGAGTATTCGGAGGCTGACATGGGAGGAGTGAGAGCAGTTGGGATTCCAGACGCGGTTGTTCAACATAGTAAAAATAATGTTGGCTTCATGGACTGTATATATAAATGGACATGGCTAACGTCCTAGCTGCTGCGTTCCAAATAAGAAGTGAGCATGGGCTGCGCTTCCGGCTCCTTCGATTCTGGCTCCAATTCACTTTACGTTAGAAAACTTTCATCCCTCTGTTTGTAACTGCTGCTGTCAGACTCGTCATTTTGGTCTTAAAATGTTCGTATTAACCCGCTCTACATGATCCCGGTGTTTTTATTTCGCTATTGTGTCCGTAAATCAAGATATGAACATTAATAAGAGACAAATCAGATGCCTTCTTTCCTGAGAATGCTCCCGCTAGCGTTAGCAACATGTTTGATTGCGGCGTTGCTGAGCGCCCGTCCCTGCCAAACAGGAAGGGGCATTACCTTCAACAGCTTCGCTCTGGATTGGATCTTTGGTTGCTATGATATTCGTGGTCGGAATTCCAAATATGAAACTTGGCTCCAAATTCACTCCTATAACCGCTCTAGCCTCGATGAGCTTCATTTGACTGGAGCCAAACGCTGTGGGTGACGTCACACTCACTTCGTCCACTTCTTCATACAGTCTGTGGTTGGATTTGAAGATGAGCTGTTGGTGATGTTGGGCGATTACACTATGATAATGTTTTACGGTTGGTGTGTAAACATGAGCAGCTTAAGAATGACCAATCCCGGCCTAGGTTTAGTTATTTTTTAGGAATTCCAGAGTATTTTAGGTAAAATATTTAAAACAGGCAACTTTTATTATGATCACAACATTCAGATTACTACAGTCTTTCTACTTTTTTAACTCTGCCGATATAGATGTACTATGAAACCGCAGGCCAAGTGAGCAGGTTTATTTTCACTTACTATTTTAGCTTCAATAACATGATACATGTGAGCGGTTTAGTGATGTGACCTTCATGAACAAGTCGGCTCCTTTGAACGGTTCCTTAACGTGAACGGGTGGAACCAGATCTCATTTTTTTTTTAAAGAATCAAATCTTTTTCTTTCTATTTTTATACTGATTTACATTGAACCAACATAAGAATCAGCACAGAAACAGAGCAGAGATTTGAGCACAAAAAACATATCTGGCACCAAAATAAGTTAGTTTTAAAAATTATTATTATTATAGCGCAACATTTAATAAAAATTTTTATATAATTCCAAAGGGTGAACACACTCACACTCTCTGTTTGAACCATTTCAAACCAATCTTAGCCTTGGTCTTTCCTCTCTGTGACTAGTTTGTTGTTAAAACGAGTTCTTCTGTCATATAAAGCAATATTAAAAGTGCCAGTCTTTTGAACGGCTCTTTGAAGAGAACAGATCCAAAAGATTCGTATCCCATAAAAAGACCCGAAAGTCCCATGACTGGTGTGGTTGCACCGGAGCTGCCACGGTTGACTTGTTTCACATCAAATTAAAATATTTCTCCAACACGTAACCGCTGACACGCGTCTGTTCGTTAGTGAAAAACTGTCCCGTCACTTTCTGTGTTCTCACCTACCTGACGACTTTGTTCCACTCGGAGCAATTAGCCACACATAACAACTCTAATAAATCTCCCGTCCCGTCCCACGTCCGGATGCATTCATCAAAAGTGTCGTCTTTGAGGGAATTCTGGGCGCTCAACTCTTTCAAAAGCCCAAATGATATATACCGCACATCTGTTTGCGACCGGTCACAGTGGGGCTCTTTGTATTCACCGCGCGGCCCGGCCATTCAAACTCCTTATAATGGCAACTCAAACAGGCCGGCTTGTCTGGGAATAAAAGATAAGACCAAGGAGTGTGTGCGTGAGTTACAAACAGCAAGCTAAGACGACAGACCACGAACACTGCGTCGACGGACGGCGAGAACTAAGTGGAGATTGTGAGAGTAAATTAATTGCAAGCGTCTCAATGAATCATAATTTGTTTACCCTTTGACAGTTACTATTTAGGCTCCAATAATGTCAAATGTATTTTGATTAAGCATAATAATACGCAGTTAATGGAAAATAGAAACTGAAAGGTCACGTTATCCGGCAGTTGGAAGGTATGGATAAATATCAAGGTGAAAATATCTACAAATAGTGGAGTGTTTTTGTTGAGGCGGCAGAAAGAAAGGTAAAGGTAAAGCATGTGGTGTGTGATGGTTCTGAGACAAGGACAAATCTAGTCTCTGAATGTGCTGAATGTCACTATAATCTGTAACTATTGTGATTTGAACAATTATTTCACACGTCAGAATGTGGGTTTTTCACAATAACATAGAAAAAGCCCAGGAAGTGAAGTAGTAACTCTCTTGAAATGTAAAATACAGCACAGAAACCAGCTTCACAAAGCATCATTTCACTAAGTTTATTTCTATAGCACATTTAAAACTGTTTAAGATGACCAAAGTGCTTCACATAAAAGTAAAAAATAACACAGCACATAGGAAAAGTACAATAAAACACTAAGATATCCTGTCTAGCTAGTGTTAAATGCCAGGGAGAAGAGGTGGGTTTTCAGTCTAGTCTTAAACTGCATTAAAGACTGAGAGCATCTGACAGGCAGAGGGCGCTGTTCCATAGTCTGGATACCTCCTGGCCCTGGGCTCTGGGTGGAGTATAGGGCTGCAGTAACTCCCTCAGATAAAGGAGGACCCATAGAGTGACACATTAAAACACAATAACATTTTGAATTACAATAATCCAGACACGACGTTACAAATGCGTCGATTGCTTTTTCAAAATCCGCCTGTGGAAGGTGCGGCTTTACTTTAGCAAAAACCTTCCGCCTCAGCTGAAACTTATCAACAATGCAGTGTTTACTTACTCCTGTCCAACAACACACATTTCAGTGGCCTATATATCACTCTTCTTCACTTGTCTCCACGTCTGACGATGTTATTATATGCGTGGAATATTCCAAAGTATGGCATTAAGCTTATTGCTCACAAATACCTTGAAAAACATGCATTCCTACCCTACATGTATGACCTGCAGTTTTTTTTTTTATAATTGCAAGTTAGTGCAGAGAAGAGGGCGGGGATAAGGGGGGTAGGTGAAAACAGAAATGTTGTGAGGAGACTTACTCAAACATGCACGAATCAATCAAAATCCAGCTCAGATTAAGCTTATAGCGAGAGAACATCCACATAAAGTCAATTTTACATATCGTGTCCCCTTTAAATTCCACATGTAACTTGAACATTTCCCTCTCTCACATCTGTATTCTAGTGTCGTATTTTGAGCTCTAAGTCTAGGTCTGCAGGTCTCCGTCTTCTCTAGCCGAATGTGATTTTTGCACTGAACCCTCTCCTCCCATGTGAGTCGGCTGTGCTGTGGTCAGGGCAGTGTCTGGACCCGGCCTATAGGTGGATATTATAATTCTGGGTGCTCTCCAGACCGGGCCCCGTGATAAGCTAACCTCAAGGTCAAGCATCCGTGAGAGGAATACTCATCGGGAAGTCAGGGCTTATGTGCGCCTGATCCTGCCTGATCCGATTCCATCTCTGTGCAAATGAGGACAGATTGTGCGGCGTATTCATGTCCCGGGATCTGCTAAGGATGTTACTTTGGGCAATGGAGGAGCCAGTCTGATTGCCACACAAATACTGGTTATCTTCCATTCTGTGCTGGAGTGTGGTCAGTTGGCGTAGTTTAATAGTTTCGGTACAGTTCAATATATATAAATGCAGTTTTCATAGTATTTTTTTTAATATAACAACTGCTTTACTGCTTCTGTTCAGTGGTGGAAGGCTAAACTGAGTATATACATATATGTGACCGTTGTGGACTTCTGCGTCGTGTTGTTTTGTGCAGTTTGTGATGCATTAAGGAGCCACGGGACACAGCGGGAACTTTTGGAGGCGCTCTCTGTTTAATCTGGTTCACAATAATACAAAATGGAGTCAACATGTGCCGCTATTTATCGGTCCAGCCCAAACCACAGGAGAGAAGATAATGGACAGATAACAGACACATCTCCCCGCACTTGTTCACATGAGTAAATTAAAACAACGGAGCAACATCAGAGCTCAAAATCAACTTAAATACAAGTAAAATATAATTACGGATGTAAATAAAGCCAAAAATAATAATAAAAGGACACTTTAGTTATGAGATTACAACAGATGACTGACCTCTTCCCAATACTGGATTCACAAAGGGAAGAGGCAGCGCCAAACCCCGAATTTATACCAGGGGCCAGGCGAAGGTCACACGAAGAAGAAACAAAAATACCGAAGAAGGACCAAGGCTGCACATTAAATCAAACGCCAGGTATGAGCAAAACTGAAATAAACAAAAGCACCATTTTGTGTAATTATACATATATATATGAGCCGGTTACATATACTTACTGTGAGCTGGGTCCCGCCTCCACAAATTTAGCTTATAAATTGGCTAAACAATCATCTGCTTGTCGTCACAGTCACATGTCCAAGGCGAAGAGCAGGTGGCGGATCCTGCACTGGAAAAAGTGACTTACTGTGGAATAGTCCTAAAGGTGCACTATTTTAGGTAAATTATTTAAAATAGGCAATTTTTCTTCTGATCTTAACATTCACATTAGTTAGCATAGTTCGAGGACAAAAATCTTTCTACTTTTTTAAAACCTGCCGATATGTGAACGTAGCCTCGAGCGCAGGACTCAGTTTCACTCCGTAAAACTTGACATGAATTGGTGAGCTTATATACTGTGAGCTGCTTCACCTCTCCACAGATCTGACCGGCGATTTGGCCCGGTGACGTCACCTGTAGATACGTTAATGCCATACTGCGAAACATCCGCGCAGTGCAACAACATCTCCATGGAAACGAGCGTGGGGCGGATCTTACGACGGAAAAGTGACAAAGAAATAGACAGTTTTTTTTATGATCATAACATTCAGATTAGTTAGCGCAGAAAATCATTCTACTTTTTTAACTCTGCCAATATGTGAGCGTCGCCTCGAGCTCTGAACTCAATTTCCCTCCATAAAAGTGGACATGAGCTGGTTAGCTAATATACTGATGACACACTCCGCTACCATCACTAAGCAATGCAAATACATTCAATAATATCAATAGAAATTAGACTTTTTCACCGTCGCTGTAAACTCCTGCGCAGGAGCCTTTCCATATTAATAAGCATTTTATTGGATGAGAACCATAAAGCAACAACGAGGTGTCACGCCCCATATCGTTCAATTACACGTGTTGTTGGATGAGAACTGTAGAGGTCGTTTTCACACATGTGGAGCGCCCTCCAGTGCCACTAGATTTAGTAGATTTAGTTCTGTTTACTTTACTTTTGGGTCGGTCTTGTTCACACTCACCGCGCATCATTCACCCCAAACACCAAGAGCCACGAGAGCTTTTCAAAGAATTCAAACAATTATTTCTATGACAGCGGGATTCAAATACACCGTGAGGACTGTACATACTGGTGGCGGAGGAGAATAAGCTTTTTGAAGGACACCCAGACAGACCCAGGCTCACCTCACCAGACGAACGTGTCAAACAGCAGCTCTGCAGCGCCGTTCACAGAAATATACATTATCGGAGCGCTTTTTGCCCAATTCCAAGCACTTTCACTGTCACAGCGGGCTGCGTAGGTCAGCCCGAGGCCGGCCGTGTTCACGCTGCACTCGCCCCGCTCCAGAGTGTGGGCGGAGCCGCTCCGAGACCTCCTGTTTAAAGCGCTCTCGGACCGGCCGTCCAGAAAGCGACTGAACGAGCTCTTTGAACGAATGCTCTTTTACGTCGACCTGACTAGTGGCAGTGCGAAAATGACCTTAGAAAAAAGGACTAAGCGCGCACACAGCCAGAGAGGTGGAAGGATATTGCCAAAAATGAGTATTCCAATAACGATAATCAGAAGATATTTTGGCGATCCAACAGAAATGGACAAAAATATGTGTCTTAACAAACAAACAGCTATGAAGATTAGCCACAAAAGTGCAAGCTGTAAACCCGCTCTACACGTGTATTGACAATGATATAAATAAAGTTGTTCTCCTCGGCCTCACACACACAAGAGGGAGTCCCACGGAGCAGTGACAGAGAGCGCACCATGGCCCGCGGTTAAACCAGAACAGACAAACCCGCTCTCCACACATCCGTGACAGTAACAAATTGCAGCAGTTTACATCTCATATATTATTTATGCTATTTGATGGGGTTGTAGGCGATCTGCATGGGAGAAAGATTCAGCGGAGAATACACGGTGTCTTTGGATGTTTGGCAGCCTTGACTCCCTCTGAGGCGGTTTGGATGTACGTTTTTATCTGTCAGATTTAAATGGAGGGAGACACAGGAAGACGCGCTGCCTCCCCTGTGCGGCGGCAGCGGCGGCGGCGGAAGAACTGAAACGCTGTCAGTGTCACAGATGTCAAGAATAAAATGTAAGGAGTAAATCTGTATTTCTAATCCATTTCAGGGGATTTTATCAAGAAGTCACAAGACGATTTCATGCTCAAGTTTGATAATTGAATAGGCTTGTGTTACATGAAAGACATTTTTAGACTCTGGGTTTTTGCAATGCGGGAATTAGCAAAACTAAATACATACATAAATACAAATATTAAGAACGTATGGTCGTAATAACCGTTATGTATATGCACCAATTTTACTTAAAACCATAGACTGTATACATAAACGAACGTAGCTAACCTGCTAGCCGCCGCGTTCCAAATAGGAAGTGAGCATGAGCGCACTCCCGGCTCCGTCGACTCTGGCTCAAATTCACTTTCTGCTGAAAAACTGTCGCCCCTCTCTCTGTAACCGCTGCTGTCCGACTCGTCATTTGGTCTTAAAATGTTCGTATTAACCCGCTCTACGTGATCCTGGTGTTTTTATTTGGCTATTTTGTCCGTAAATCAAGATATGAACGTTAATAACAGACCGATGACGCGCCTTCTTTACCCGAGGTCGCTCCCGCTAACGTTAGCAACAGGCTTTATTGACACCACCCGCTCCCTGCTAAACCAGCGGCGCAGGCGGGAAGGGGCGTTACCTACAACACCATCGCTCCGGATTGGCCCTTTGGTTGCTATGATACTTGCGGTCAGAATTCCAAATATGGAACTCGGCTCCAAATTCGCCGCTATAACCGCTCTAGCCTCGATGAGCTTCATTTGACTGGAGCTGAACGTTGTGGGTGACGTCACACTTAGTCCACTTTTTTATACAATCTATGTTTAAAACCCTTCGCCTGAAAAGTTTATTTATAAGTTATATCTCAACTATATCTTCTTACTAATAGTTTCTGTTAAAAGCCACGGTGGTCGAGAAGCAAAGTAATGAAGTACGGAAAATTATACAAATTATGGTAATGCAAAGATGTGAACAGTTGTGCTCCCAGGTGTGAACATTCTGGCATTGCAGTAGTAAAATGATTACAAATGACTTTAAATGTGGCTTTGTCCGGAATGTTCCATCGTATAGCATTAAATGTGTGTATCTTGCATTTATTAGATTACAGATATTTGTGTTGCAGTCGCCTCACCGCAGATTTGACCTATAATTTGTCCTGGTGGCGTTACCTGCTTGTCTCCATGGCGATAAATAAGTGAAAATCATAGATCAATCATAGACATAGAGCGGCTTTAAAGCGTCCATATTAAGCTATTTTCTGATCTATGTTATAATGTTTCCTTGTCACAAACAGACCTGGAGTCGCATACAAACCCTGCATATTTAGGCTGAGTTCTTTTCAAATTGAAAACACTCTGTTCCACCTTGTGATGTCATGTGGTAAAACAGGAAGTGCTCCCCAGTGTTTTTAAACTCCACACACCTTCACTAGAATCATTTGGATCATTTCAGACCTGGAATTGCCAAACTCTACTGAAATAAAAGTAAAACGTAGCTGTTAACATGAAAACTACCACTTAATGACATCACAAGGTGGAACAGAGCGTTTTGAGCTTTGGAGATGTAGACCGACTAATAATAAAGTGTCACTCAAACATGTGTGAATGAAACTGTAGACCGATAATAATAAAGTGTCACTCAAACATGTGTGAATGAAACAAAACACAACTCCAGGTGTGTTTTCGATGCGGTAACAGCATTATAACACGACTTAAAGCTCACAAGAGTCAATTTTGCGTAATACGGGACCTTTAAATACTGATCCCGTAAAGTGTTTGCTATGGAGACGCTGTGAGCTCAGAGGTGGGGGGTTTTATGACCAATTATATATACATGACTTCGAAAATGACGGATATCCAAAATGTATGAGGATTTTAACTTTTCTACATTGAGAACTGTATTAAAACCTTGAAATGGAAAGTGGTCCAGACCAAACTTTAGCATAAAAGAGTAAAGTGCAGTTTGACGTTCGGGACACCACCGCAGGGCTTGAATTAAAATCAGGTAGAGGCACCGTGAGGCACTTAATTAGGGTGAACAGGAGCAGGTGCACTCCCAACCATGGGGTCTATCTTTTAATTAGCACACATAAATAGAACGCACTTGTCCTCTTTGTAAACACTCTCTGACGCAGCTACACAGGAGAGTTTTCATTCAAGTAAATAACTATACAAACCTGATACGCCGTTATGTAAAGTTTATCTTAATCTGAGCCAGTGCTCCTTCTGCGATTAATGCGGCGCTATGCTCAAACACAGACCGCTTTGCCCCGCCCACGCCTCCTATTGGTCAGACTGTGTCATGCGCTGAGTGAGTGACAGGTGGGTTTGACCAATCACAGTGAATTGTGAACTCTCTTATGAATCGCAGTGGTGGGAGGTAACGAAGTACAAGTAGTAAAGTACTGTACTTAAGGAAAGCACAGATACCTAAAAATTCTACTTAAGTACATTTTACAGTGGATACTTTTTACGTTTACTTCACTACATTTGAGAGCAGTATTTGTACTTTCTACTCCACCACCTACTCCACTCCACCACTTTTTGAACTGGACTGAAAAGTAAAAAGTACTTTTCATATGATTTGAAGGGTTATTTTTACCGTGTTCGTGGTAACATCCTGACTAAAGTTTTCGAGTTCAAGCTTTGGCTTTGAGCAAAACAAAAATAAATACACAAAATTCATAAGAAAAATAAAAAACTGTTGAACAAAATATATAACATTTTTAGTCAATATCACTACATTTACACTTTAAAAATGTACTTTAAGAGTCAAAAGCAAAAGTATTTCACACAAGTGTTATTCATTTGTTAAACAGGTACTTTAATACTTTTACTTAAGTAGATATTTTCATGTGATACTTTTACTTAAGTAGATATTTTCATGTGATACTTTTACTTAAGTAGATATTTTCATGTGATACTTTTACTTAAGTAGATATTTTCATGTGATACTTTTACTTAAGTAGATATTTTCATGTGATACTTTTATTTAAGTAGATATTTTCATGTGGTACTTTTACTTAAGTAACTTTTTGCCTCTGTGTCTGTACTTTTACTTAAGTAACAAAATTGAGTACTTCATCCACCACTGCTGAATTGTGATGGAATCGAAATCATGATTTTTGCTCTAGAAATGTATAATACACAGTTTTTGGCATATTGTTCTTCACTGTTCTACAGGAAACAATATTGGTACTTATGTTGAAAAATGTAAGATTTAAAGGGCCCATATTTCACTATTTTCTGATCTTTGTTATAATGTTGTTTCCTCGTCACAAACAGACCTGGAGTTGTGTTGTGTTTCATTCACACATGTTTAACACACAAACGCTGCGTATTTAGGCTGAGTTCTTCTCTCAGAAGACAGAAAAACACTCTGTTCCACCTTGTGATGTCATGTGGTAACACAGGAAGTGCTCCACTGTGTTTTTAAACTCCACACACCTTAACTAGAATAATGTGGATGATTTTAGCCCTTGATTTTCCAATCTCTACTGAACAAAAGGTAAAAGGTAGCTGTTAACGTCATGACTTCACAAGGTGGAACAGAGCATTTTGAGTTTTGGAGATGTAGACAGACTAATACTAAAGCGTTAATCAAACATGTGTGAATGAAACAAAACACAACTCCAGGTCTGTTTTTGAGGAGGTAACAGTGCTATAACATGGCTTAAAGCTCACAAGAGTCCATTTTGTGTAAAATCAGACTTTTAAAACTGTATGTGCTGCCCTTTCCAGACAGCACTCTTGACTTTGTCCAACAGTATTATTTAAGGGCCAGTTACATATAGTTCAAGTCTGTGAATCCCTCCTTCTTTTCGTCTTTATACACCTGGGAGTGGCCGTTTGTGTTGTTTCCTTAATAGTCCGGTGGATCCGCTGTGTTTAATTCGTTACATGCTTTTACTTTTGCTTTCCCAAAACGCAGCCCGGCCTCACGCTGAGCGCAGATTAACGCTGCGGTGCTACACGCGAGTTTAGCGGATCTGCCCCCCCGCTGCTGTTATAGCCCCCGATTTTGTTTAAGAGAGCGATTGGGCTTAATATCTTCCACCTCCTATTGTTTATAATGCCACTCCTGCAGTGCATCTTGGGAAATAGCACAGACCTGAGCCGAGGGATTTAGACCAATTTGAAACTCGATTTCACGATCAGAGATGGAAGCTTTGATGCACCGTGTCGCTCTTAAAGGCAAATGACAAAATCCTGAGATTATTTTAGGAAGGAAGCATGGCGTTCTTCAACAAAAGGTTTTATCTGAAGAAAACAATAGTGATTGAAGACAAAAACCAGATAAAATGAAACAACATGTCAGAAAGTGTTGCTCAAAGGCCCTGTGTGACTTTTACTTCTTCTTCTAGTTTCAAAAATGCCATTTGCGTCACGGGGTGTGCTGTAAAAGCAGCTACTCTGGCTGTGGAGCGCTGCCAAGTCCTATCCATATTAATAGGCGTTTTATTGGGTGAGAAATATAAAGCAACAACCAGGTGTAACGCCCCATTTTGTCCAATTACACATGTGGTTGGATGAGAACGATGTTTCTCTGTCGTGGTGCGTTGTTCCAGAGTTAGGAAAGGGAGTAAGTGGGCAAACAGTCAGAGAGGTGGAGGGATATTGCCAAAAATTAGTGTCCCAATAACGATAATCAGAAGATATTTTGGCGATCCAACAGAATTGGACAAAATATGTGTCTAAGAAAACAGCAAAAGTGCAGAAATATCACTTTGTAACTTTGTTTGAAAGATTTAAGATGTGTATATTTAGGTTTTTTGCTGTTTTTGTGTGTGGTTTGGTCAGCTGAAGTTGTTTTAAATCTACTATATAAATAAACTTGAATTGAATTGAATTACGATATAAGTTTACTCCATAATACTGATTCAAAATAGCGCCACCCCATGTTCCTCACTCATGTTTCAACGTCAGGTACAGGGCTTTAAATGGCTTCAGTGATTCAGCGGATGACTCAAGTTTAAGTAATAAAGGAATAAAGCCATAATTAATAACATTCATTATTAATTACCTACATTCACATATTATGTAATTAATTGTATGCAAATGAATTAATGGCTTATATAGACAATGAAAGAACAATAGTGCTTAAATCGTACATGTTTGAGCAATCGAGACGCCGTATTTCCAATCAGTCCCCGTTTTCACCGCCACCGGCACACGCCCACTGTGATGTACTTACTTCGTTCTGCAATTTTATTTTCTTAATCAGTGACACGCGTAGGATTCAGCAGCGTCACGTACGTCATTTGAAATCAGTCAAATGAAAGAAAATCCGCTACTCGCTAGTGTGACGTGCAGCTTTCCATAGGAGCGGCCGATGTTTACGACGACGTCAGCTCCCATTGGGCACCGCAGTCTTCTAACGTGGAGGTCAGCGAACTTGTTTCTTTTAAGTCATTTTGGATGAATATTGAGATTTAAAATGTGCAAATTGTAACGTAATGATCCACAGGTGTCATAGATTATAACTATAGAACAGACACAAGCACAGTCTGTATTTAAATGTTGTGGTGTCGGTGGAGGCAAATCTGTCCTCTGAGGATTAAGAACATTGTGCATGTTTTAGGCGGATGAAGGAACTGAAGCACTTGGAGGAAACCCAACCAGACAAACTGCCAACGCTCCACAAGACCACCTCATCTGGGAATCAAACCCAAGACCTTCCAGAACCAGGTGAGAACATTTACCGCTAAACGACTACATAATGCTGCATTGCTTCAGAGCGGTTTATTTTGTAAATCCTGTATTTGTTGAATTAGGTTTGTTTCACTGTAAAATCAGACTAGTCAGTTCCGCAGGATTGGAAAGACTCTTTGAACCATGGTTGCAGTGTGAGCGCCACCTTGAGGGCTGAGGAAGTAGATGTGTAGATGGAGCTCAGGTTACTGACTAACTTTTACTATTCTAATTTCAATAGTTTGACAAAGCATCTCAAAAGACCGTTTGAGTTTTAATCTCATATATTCTTATATTCATTCATTCTCAAATAAAATCTTCACTTTCTGCTTGACTTCTCCTCAGCGTCCTTTGCCCTTATTCCGTATACTTTCTAGCCATCCTCTGTAGTCTTGTCTAGTCTCAGTCTGATTTTTTGTAACTCCAAAACCAAAACATAAGAGCTTCCTTTAGGTCCTTAGGTGCAACCACACTGTTTTTTAACTATTCATTTGGCCTCATCACTCAAATTATGCAAGTTAACCTATAAAATCTTCAAATCTTTCCATTTAACAACATACTTTACACCGCGGGGGAGCAGCATTCAAACTTTTGTGCTCCACAGGGAAAAGTTACTAAACAAACAACAAACCTATAATGTTAAATGGCAGGGACACAACGCATGGCTTTTGTTATGTCACAAGTTGAAATGTAATTGTATGTTTAAGTGTTATGTAATCAACTGGACAATAGGAGGCAGCACATAAGGTAAACGACAATGGGGGAAAAACAGTTGGAAAGACGATATGCAATATTTTTGAAAAGAAATAAAGTGGATTACATAATTATAATGTCTGTGTTTTTTTATTCACTGAACACAAGGCCTTTGAGTCAACAGCTTTGTCTGTCTCCTCATGATTACAGGAATCGGGAATATTTCATCCTATTTTATACTATTTCATTCTTTAAAGGGCCCATATTACGCTATTTTCTGATCTATGTTATAATGTTGTTTCCTCGTCACAAACACCTGAAGTTGTGTTTTGTTTCATTCACTCAAACATGTGTGAATGGAACAAAACACAACTCCAGTTATGTTTTTGATGAGGTAACAGCATTTTAAGCTCACAAGAGTAAATCTTGTGTAATATAGCACAAACAACAATTTTCAAAATTCCCAAGGCAATATTGGGTTAATCTCAAAATAATGCTCTTTTAATTTTTTTAAAATTTGATTTAGCAATTTAGTTTCCAAAACTTGTTGATAAATAACACATTGAAAGTTGTCTGTGTAATCCCTCAGTTGTCCAGGTCTGATCCATAGCAAAAGAAAAATAAAATCTGTCAACTGGACAAATCGTTGTAGGAGTGAAGACGTTTCACTGCTCATCAAGCCTCTTCTTCAGCTCTGGTCAGATCACTGCTGGACACTGCCTTATATCTGTCTGAAGGGAGGAGCTAACTACACTGAAACTCAAAAACACCTGTTGTTTACAGTTTCTGTATGTAGGCTCGGTCTATTGAGCTACACTAAGTGTGCACTGTTCCTGAGTCCTACTTCGCATAGTCATTCAAGCCCCTAATGAGTGATTTCACACCTATTAGCATCCTGGCTAGTCCTATTATTTTCTTTATTTTCTTTGTTTTGCTCTGGGTCTGAGGATAGAGTTATAGATGATGTCTGAGGCCCCTATTCCTGTTCAAGGAAGGATTGTCTTTCCAGTTGACAGATTTTATTTTTCTTTTGCTATCAATACTTTGAAAGCACAAACATCATTCTGTAATGCGCGGTAAAAACATTAAAAACTTTCTAAAAATTTTCTATAGAACTGCGCGTCGCTGCATTGGTCTGAGTGACTGTTGCAGCAGGAGAACAGGTCATAAAAGTACTACAGGTCATCAGAGCTCACAGTGTGGTGTTAATGAAGGAGACTCAGAGGTCAGTGTGGACAATGCACTCGCAGCAGCACATCTCAGCTCTGGTGCTATGACACTTTACACTGGGTTTGTGTTGGACTCCAAACTTTACTTCGAACACGAAAAGTTTGGTGTTGTTTTTTAAAGTGGGTCTTAAAACTAATTCAACTTTTTTTTGCTTCTAAACTATGTGCATGGTGTTTTAATAGCATTGTCTACTGCTCCGAGTCATTTTTCTTGCTGTTTTTGTGCCAACATAGATTAATTTGCTGCTTTGTGGTCTAAAACTGTCCAGAACTGTGTGTGTTTGCTTCACTCTCCTCACTCTCCCTTTTCAGACTCCACCTCTCCTCCAGACCCCGCCCCTCCTC
>KN469610.1:9863-26541 GCA_000787095.1 Periophthalmodon schlosseri
AGGAACTGAAAAGGACAAGAGAGAGGAGGAGAAGCGAGAGAGAGGAGGGAGGAGAGAGACGGGGGGGAAGAGAGAGAAACGGTGGAGGCGAGTGTGAGAGAGAGGGGTGAGAGAGAGAGAGAGCGGTGGGAGGATTGATGAACTGAAAAGAACAAGAGACAAAAGATAAGAGATAGAGAGAAATGGCCTCATTCATAAATGTTGTCTTGGAGAACGTGGACGGGGGGGTGGTGAGTCCTTTGGGTAAACCACCGCTCACACATTGACGCACACATTCATACACCAGTGTACACAGACACTGGAGGCGAGGCGGGTTAAGTGCCTTGCCCCAGGACACCAGATTTGTTTCTTTTATTTAATAGTTTTAGATCGATATTGCGATTTAAAATGTCCTAATTATAACATAATAATTCACGGGTGTCATAGATTATAACTATGTAGCAGACACGAGCGCAATATGTCTTCTATAAAGTTGCTGAACTCCTTCAAAAATCATTTTAATTCAAGTTGAGGTACATGGTTTTAAATAATTGGTGCTTACTGATACTGCTGATGCCATCAACATTATGTGGGGGTGTGATGCTAACTGGAGGCACTGCTCAGTTTGAAGCTCTTTTACTCAAGTTAGTTAGTTTTAACACAATCTGACCAGAAAGAACTGACTTGGACTGGAACTACATCAGGTGAAACGATGTGAGCTGTTAAACAAGTCTCTCTCATATAACATTACAGTCACAAGCAAGCTAGCATTAGCCAACAGTTTTTCAGTAACTCACTCTCACCTTTTTTGTTGAAAATCACGTAAACAGGACCACGAACTCTCGTATTGATCACAGCCTCCTGAAAACATGTTGTTTAAATCCATTTTGTATTTTTTCTTGAGTTTTCAGACTTCAATCTTAAAACTTTTTTGGCTGTGTTTGCTAATGTGTACATTGTGTCACCATGGTAACTGCTGAACATTCCACCATAGAGGTACATGCAGAACACCCCCAGTGTGATGTCACTGCAAAGTAATTAAAATAGTAATTAAAATCACTATATTACTGTAAGAAACAAACTACATCAACTGCAATATTTGACGACAATGAAAGAGTCAGTACTATATTTCATTGTGCTTTTTTTTTTACCATATTTGATTGGGCCCTATCAGCAGAGGAAGTGCTGATAGGAGCATTAGCATGAGCAGGTGTTATGGCAGAGCTCGACTGTGCGGCGGGGCATCTGGAGTAGCCTCCCAGAGCCATCATACCTCTGATCCCAATTAACCCCATTCTTCTCCGTAAGAGGTCCTGCTGTGTCACGCTCAGCTCCAGGGACGGTGCCAAATCATCACAGTAACAGTGGCAAGGGCTGCTACTGCACATCACATTAAAGTATTATGCAAAATCGACTTTGTGGAGCGTTCTGCCATGTTATAAAGTTGTTGCCTCATCAGAAACATGCCTGAAAAGGTTTTATATGTCATCCATGCATGTTTGAGTAATTTAGCAATGCCTCCCGGGCCCTGTACGAACCCTCCTTTTCAAACCCGATGAGATGCGCAGTAGTTTCATTAGCGGAACACACACTGATTGTACTGTGATAGCGAATGTGATTGCATTTTCAAAACAATAAAAGGTAACGTGGTGATTTAAATAGGTTATGTGTTAGCAATTAATACCCCATAGAAGCAAAATAACCCCTCTTTAATACAGAGAAGGTATAGACCTATTAACACAGCTCGTACTACGCATGTGGAGCTTGTCTTTGATGTATGCAATTCAAATTAAGAAATGACACTTATACGCTGTTGTCCTAGCAACAAATCTTACATGCATAAAGAATATTACTGAAATACAGTACATATATGCTTATATTACTTTAACTGCACCATAGACTGTATATATAAACAGACGTAGCTAACCTGCTAGCCGGCATGTTCCAAATACGTCGTGAGCATGGGCATGCGTCGGCTCTTTCGACTCTGGCTCCGATTCACTTTCAACTGAAAAGACGCCGCCCCTCTCTCTGTAACTTCTGCTGTCAGGCTCGTCATTTTGGTCTTAAAATGTTCATATTAACCCACTCTATATGATCCTGGGGTTGTTATTTTGCTATTTTGTCTGTAAATCAAGATATGAACATTAATAACAGACAAATCCGGCGCCTTCTTTTCCCTAGGTCGCTCCCGCTAGCGTTAGCAACAGTGTGATAGACAGCATCAAAAACATGTCTGAAAAGGTTTTTATATGTAATCCATTCCTGTTGGAGTAATTTAGCGATGTCTCCCGGGCCCCATTTGAACACTCCTTACGCTTAGCAGTAAGTTTTGTCCAATGCTCCGCCCACAAGCCTACGTGATCCATGCTCCCACACAAACATTGTAATATAGTCTTAAGACAGCAATGCTAAGCGCGGCCCTGTTAAACCAGCGGTGCGGACGGGAAGGGGTGTTATTTTCAACAGCCTCTTTCCCGATTGGCTCTTTGGTTGCTATGATACTCGCAGTTGGAATTTCAAATATGGAACTCGGCTCCAAATTCACCCCTATAACTGCTAGCCTCGATGATTTCGCAGTACTTGCCTTAGTATTACTTGGTATTACTAACAAAAATCATCACCTTGAAGTGGATGCGTTTTGGCCCTCAGGGAGATTTGGCATGAGACCCTTGGAGCCTTTGATATATAGGCCTCTGGTAAAGCAAATAAACTACTATATAAGCAATGTATTAAAAAAAAAAAATAGTACTTGATTAAACGCAGAGGGGTGGTATACAAAATCAGCTTTTTGGAGTTTTCTACAATTTTATAACATTGTTTCCTCATCAAAAACATGCCTGAAACAGTGTTAGATGTCATCCATGCATGTTTGAGCAATTTAGCGATCTCTCCCGGGCCATATTCGAACCCTCCTTACGGTGAGCAATACGAGCGTGTCCGAGGCTCAGCCCGCAAGTCTACATCATCCACGCCCCCACAATTTTCCATAAATATATAGCAACATTATACAAAACAATGCAGCTTGACAAACCTGATGCGATGTGCAGTAGTTTCATTAGCGGGATGCGTCTTGATTGTGCCATGATGTAACTCTGAAGGGGGAGCGACATGGAGCGTGGAGAGCAAGGGGAGGGGGGGCTCACAGCATCAAAAACGAAACAAATTTAACATTTGAATACAATGTTTATGGCGACTATAGCATTTTCAAACCAATAAAAGGTAACACGGTGATCTAAATATGTTTTGTGTTAGCAGTTAATACCACATAGAAGTGTAATACCCCCTCTTTAAACCTAAAAATGCCAGAGTCAAACAGAGACGCAAGAGTAAAGCCCATGGATCACTGTGGACAGATCTCTCAGACCGGTGTCACTGTGTCAGCCCCGCATCCTCCAAGAGTGATGAGGAACAGGCCGGAGCATGACTATAATGTCACAAAGAGGAACTATATTATGCTAAATGGACTTTATTCAGCACTATGTCAATTTTATGGTGGAGGGCGCGCTAGTTAGCCTCCGTTAAAATGTTATTGCTTTGTCTGTCTCCATGGAAACAAGCAGATGACAAGGCCAAGTTGCTTGTCAAATCTGTGGAGAGGCAAGTCCCTGTTTTGAATGAAAAAAACAACTATAATTGATAAATAAGTTTATGCCATACTCTGGAACATTTCAGGTAAAGCAATAAGTTGTCCATGGAAACTAGCAGATGGTCGGTTGGTTGGTTGACTAAATATTTTAAAGATTCAGCTGACCAAATAATTTTTACATATTATTCATTGTAAAACACAGGGTAACACTCTGTTCCACCTTGTGATGTCATGTGGCAATACAGAGAGTGTCCCACTGTGTTTTTAAACTCCATACACCTTCACTAGAATAATTTGGATAATTTCAGCCTGGAATTGCCAATCTCTACTGAACTAAAGGTAAAAGGTGGATGTTAACTTGAAAACTACCACTATGTGACATCACAAGGTGGAACAGAGCATTTTGAGCTTTGTAGATGTAGACCAACTAAAGATAAAGAGTTACTCAAACATTTGTGAATGAAACAACTCTGGGTATGTTTTTGATGAGGTAGCAACATTATAACATGGCTTAAAGCTCATAAGAGTAAATTTTGTGTAATATGGGACCTTTAAAGGCCCAGTATGTAATTGTTTAGTAGTAGTATTATGTATTTGTTTTGAATGAATAAACAACTATAATTGATAGATAAGATTATGTCACACTCTAGAACATTTCAGGCAAAGCAATAACTTGTCCATGGAAACAAGCAAACGGCAATATAATTATAATAACATTGTTGGTTTACTACATATTTTATAGATTCAGCTGACAAAATATTTTTTACATGTTGTTCATTGTAAAACACAGGGTAACACATTTTAAATGACTTCATAATAGACACAGGTCGAGTGACTTCAGCTGTGTGTGAGCTCATGATGAGGAACACCATTATACATGGTACAAAGCTGATGAGTTAATTATGTCTCATTTAATTCAGTCAAAGAAGGCTGAATTAAATGAGACTAAAACGTACCAAAGTACTAGTCATAAAAAACAAAAAAATCTTAAAGACGGAGTATTTTACTTCTATGGGGTATTAATTGCCAACATATAACATATTTACATCACCATGTTACCTTTTATTGTTTTGAAAATGCTATGTCGCCCAAAAACAATATATTGCAATGTTTTAAAAGTTTCTGTTGTTTTTGACGTTCTCCAAGTCACTCCCCCTTCAGAGCGCTATAACAACACAATTAACGCGCATCCCGCTAATGAAACTACTGCACAGTGCATCACGTTTCTGAAGTTGTAGTGAATTGTTTTGTATTCTGCTTTTGTATATTTATGGAAAATTGCTGTGCAGGAGCTTGGGTGACATAGGCTTGTGAGCGTAGCCCCGTACAGGCTCGTAGCACTAATCGTAAGGAGGGTTTGAACAGTGCTCAGGAGAGGTCGCAAGATTACTCAAACATGCATGGATGAGATAAAACCACTTCAGGTATGATTTTGATGGGAACAACGTTATGTCTGTGTAATCCCTCAGGTATGTCCAGGTATGATCCATAGTAAAAGAAAAAAAATCAAATCTGTCAACTGGATAAAAAGTTGTAGGAGTGAAGACACTTCACTGCTCATCCTTCTTCAGTTCTGGGCAGATTACTGATGGACACTGCCTTATATCTATTTGAAGGGAGGAGCTAACTACACTGAAACTAACACGTATTGTTTACAGTTTCTGTTTGTAGGCTAGGTCTAATGAGCTATACTGAGCGTAATCATTCAGGCCCCTAATGGCTGCTCTCACACCTATTAGCAAATTCCCTTCATGCAGATATAAGGCAGTGTCCACCAGCAATCTGACCAGAACTGAAGAAGCGGCTTGGATGAGCAGCGAAACGTCTTCACTCCTACAGCTTTTTGTCCAGTTGACAGATTTGAATATTACTTTTACAACATTATAACATGGTAGAAAGCTCCAAAAAGTAATAAACATTGAAATCTATCCTATAAAACCTACCATACACTGCTCCCACATGGACCCTCCTCCTCCATGTGCCCGTACCCTCTCGAGCCTGTGTCCTGAGCTGTGTGATCCCTGCTGTCTGACGCTGACGTGGAGCCGGTGCAGTGTGTAATTGTGCTGATGGCCCTGTGACAGCTGTCCACATGCGACACAGCCCAGCACCGCTCGCTCAGCCCCAAAAGGGAAAATTACAGCCCGCGCGTCGTTAATTGTGCTCGTGTGAAATGTCCCTCTTTGTATCCGATGACATGGGCGTCTTCAGAACAGCCTGCTCTCGCCCCCTGCTCTCTGCTCTCTCTCTGCGGCTCTGGCTCTATCAAGCAGATCAAGACAAAAGCTGACAAAGATACGCATGTAAATAGTGTTTTCAAGTAGTTTAAAAGGGTCAATATTGCAATGTTGTTCTGATTTATGTTAGAATGTTGTTTCTTCATCAAAAACATACTCAGAGTTGTGTTTTGTTTCACTCATTAGGCTGTGTTCTTCTCTCAAACTCTGTTGTCATGCAGCAATACAGGAAGTGTTCCACTGTGCCTTTAAACTACATACAACTTCAGCCCTGGAATTGCCCATCTCTACGGAATAAAAGGTAAAAGGTAGATGTTAACTTGAACACTACCACTACATGACATCACAAGGTGGAACAGAGCATGTTGAGCTTTGGAGATGTAGATAGACTAAAGGGTTACTCAAACATTTGTGAATGAAACAACTCTGGATATGTCAATTTTGTGCAGTAGTAGAGTCAGTTTCTTGAAGATGAGTGGATTTTAGGAGAAAGAAAAGTACATCAACTGAAAAATTTAAGTGAAAATTTTTGCTACTAAACTGTGTATATGGTGTTTGAATAGCACTGTCTACTCAATTTTGGTAGTTTTTTTGGGGGGTTTTTGGTACTCAAGTAAAGTTGCAGTTTTCTGCTCAAAAACGCCTAAATGTGTGATGCCTCCAGTGTTAGAGACCTGTTAGAGACCAATACCACTGTTCTTATACCTCCCACTTTAAAGCAGAATTAAGTAACTGTTTACTGAAGTAAAAAATCATCCTTGCAAACTTGTCTATTTCCACGAAGACAAACAGTTGACAAGTCACAGGTCAGGTCTGTGGAAATGCGACCTCACTCACAGTAAGAATGCATGTTTTATAAGGTATTATTTTGCACAGACTATACATTTTTCACATTATTTTTTATTGCACAGTGATAGATTACAGTAGCCTATATTTTATAGAAACTTACTTATGACCAATGATCACAAAGGTCTGGCTTTCTGCCACATACCTAGATATGAATATGAAAAAAAAGCCACCCCTGATTTTGCAGTTAAAATGCCTTAATAACTGAATAAATGCAAGATAAATGCAACCTAAATTTAATGCCACAGTGTGAAGCAATAGCATCTCCATGGAAACAAGCAGGTGGCGTACTCCATACCAGAAAAGTTACATAGTTCATCTTTAAGATGGCTACCAAGAGTTCTACCTCCATTTGCCTGATGAAGGCCTAGTGCCGAAACCTAATAAGAATCCTAATAAACTCAAAATAGAAAATATGTGAATATTTTCCATTTATGTAGTATCCCCATTGAGCAGGGGTCTCAAACCTGTAGCTACTAGTAGCTCTCAACCCTCTTCCGAGTAGCTCACCAAGGGATTTCTGAATTATGCGTATTGTGCTGAATAACTAAAACTGGATGAATTACCTTTGTAAATGTATCATTTTGATGCCTAACTTTGTGCTCTAATAAATGGATAATGGTTTATGTTTTAACTGTACTCCATCTAAAGCTTGCTGTGGCTCTTACATATACTCAATTTCTTGCGACCGCTAAAATTCGCAGCTCTCTGGCATTTTCGTTTTGTAAAGGTAGCTCACCAGAGGAAACAGGTTGGAGACCTGTGCCATAGTATATTATAAATGCAACAATTTGTGAAAAGATTGACTGCTGCATGCTGCCTAGAATGTATATGATTTGTATTGATCACAAGCCTAAATGTAGGCGCACTGGGATTTGCTGGTGTTGTGCTGTGTCACTAATCTAATTTTAAAGCAAATAAATACATTCATTTTCTATGTTTTGTTTATATTTGTAGACTTTTTTTGTCCACATAGAGAACTTAACCTCTGCATTTAACCCATCCTTCACCTAGTGTTTAAAACTGTCAGGAGCAGTGGGCGACCGCAGTGCAGTGCCCAGGGACCCATCTCTAGATCTTGAGCCAGGATCTTGATTACCTCGCTGGAGAATGGGCCTACTGCATGTTTTATGTTAAAGAGGCGGCATTATGCGAAATTTTTTTGAGCTTCTTCCAAGTTAGAATGTTGTACCCTCATAAAAACATGATCTCTGCATAGCCCACAAGCCTAAATCACCCATGTTCTCACACGACAATTCTACATAAATATACAAAAAACATGATACAAAACTGTACACAACAACATCAAACCTGATGCGATGTGCAGTAGTTTCATCAGCGAGACTCACGCTGATTGTGTTGTGATAGTGCGTAACGCAGGGAGCAAAGGGACAGGAGACTCAGAGCATCAAAAATGAAATTGAAATTTATGAAACATGTTAATGTGTTGTTATAATTCTGTTTGCTCATAACAAAGCATGCCGCACATTTTCTTTAATTCAAACATGCCAGTAATCATTCAATTTAACCAATAAAATCTGCATGGTTTGAAAGTCCAATCACCATAACTGGTTTGGTTCTGATCTGTGGACTAGTTCACACTGATTTGTCCAGGGAAGCTGTTAGGAGCAGTCATGGAAGTATAATAAGATCTGGAAGATGAACCAAAGATGGCATTGTATTGTTTTCAAGGGCCTGAGCTCATTGCCGCGAAATGCCAAATGCCTGCATTACTTCCTGAATACCGGACTAATGCTGTCCCCCGTGTGACGACAGAAATGAGCACCGTGTGACCAGTTCTGACCAACCGGAGCAGATCTAGCATGAACCGTTTTGAGCCTGGCTTTAAACATTGCCGAAGTAGAGGCCTGTCTCACTTCTTCAGGTCAAAAGGTCAAAAAATAAATCATTATAACGCAGGAACAAAAAGTTGATCACACATACGCAGAACAACACGACAATTCCACCTGGGAAAGACCCAAACTTGGGACCTAAGTGACACACCATTCAAAAATCCCACTTGTTGGCTTCAAACTCTTCAAAAAACTGATGAAACCATCCCATTTCCCACCCTCTTCACCTCCTCTCGCGCTGCCCCCTTTTCCACCGTGAGTCGCGTATGCTAAACCTCCTCCACATCAGCTCCGGTTAGCTAGCCCTCATCAAAGCCTGTCTGCCCCTGCTGCTACGTATCGGGCGATCACACGTTTGCACAGCTCCGCAGCCGTGCCAGTGCTTTGAAGGTGAAACTCCCGGGACTTCTCATCATCATCAGCGCACATTAGCTACCGCGCTACGCCACGCCAGATCTGTCCCTGCGACATTTGAAAGCCCCCCTCAGATTTGTGCCTCTGTAACGCAGATGGAATACGCTCGGCGATGAGATAAAAAGAGCATCAGTTGCGGCTTTAAGTGGCACAAGCTAATATACGGCATTTATCTTGGTTAAGATTATCAGGGTTGGATCTCGGAGGAACGTTTCATCTCTCGCTCAATCATCTCCGATAGTAATGCGCGGTGATAAAAGCATTTTCTAATTCCGCTGGGTTTCTTAGCGGTAAGTTTGTAACGCAGCACGGATCATTTCTGTAATAAATGTGCATTGTTTTGTAAATACTGTAGGGTAAGATATTAATGCTCAGATATAATGAGGTTATATCCAGCGAGGGTAGAATTCAGTTACATTAACTCAAGTAAATTAAAGAGGGGGGTATTATGGGTATGTTTTGGAGCTTTCTGACATGCCTAAAGAGTATGTCACCCATGTATGTTTGAGTAATCTAGCAATCTCTCCCGGGCACTATTCAAACTCCACGGTTAGCTGTACGATCCTGTACAGTACTTTACACACAAACCTGCGTCACCCATGCTCCCGCACGGCCGTAAATATACCAAAGCAGGATAAAAACAATACACTACAACTTCACAAACCTGACGCAGTGTGCAGTACGTTTTATTACGCTGATGTGTTGTGTTGTGATGTTACTCTGAAGGGTGCGAATATGTCATTTTCAAGACAACAAAAGTACCATGGTGATCTAAATATATGTGTTAACAAGAAGTGTAATACCCCCTCTTTAAGAAACTCAGTAGTTTTCCGTACTTGTACTTCTACTAAGTAATACATTTGACAGTGTAACACTCGTACTTGAGCAAAAGTTTTGGTTAATCTCCCCACTGTGAGTAAGTCTACAAGTGACAAAAGCTTTATGCTGGCAATAGGAAATGATTTCAAATTTGTGTTTCTTGCACCGCTCCTTCAGATATGATTTTCTTTTTCTCATTTTTGTGTCTATGCTTTGAAAATACCAGATTTTGGAAGTGATTTGTCAACAAATTATAAATTGAAGCAAACACACTCCCCGCCTTTTGATCATGTGCAGAACTTTGGGCAGTGTGCCTGTTTATAGATGTGCTATTAATAAAATTGACCTAGCCTTTTTCTTTTTGCTGTTATCCAAATAAAAAAAAAAAAATAGTTGACTAATTAAAACGCTGGTCGACTAAGACACCGTCGCTCGAACTGAGTGAACAAACAAACTAGATTGTGTTTTACTGTGATAAATTTTATTGCAGCTCAGATACTCCAAGGAACTGTAATGCAAGATTGTGATTTTACGTACATAATTTTGACTAATATGTCAGATACATGGTAAACATCAAATCAAATATAGCTCTTACTGATAACAATTGTAATGCTGCTTGTAATTTATTCTTAATTACAAAAATACTGGACACGATGGGCAGGTAGTTTATGTTATAATTTGGTGTTTCGGTTCTCAAGTCGATTATCCAATCAGAAAGCCGAATGAGCCTCACATGAGTCTTTCATTGCCAGTTTCATTTGGGTTGCCAGTTTCAATGCTGAAATCCTTTTGGTTACAACCTAAAAGGACTCTCTCTGATCTGAATAGTCACTACCTAAACCCCAGCACCTGCAGCCAATCATGAATCAGTGCTAGTGCAGCCGCTTCAGCTCAGTGAGTGAATTCTGGAGGTTCTGAGCTTTCACATGAGGCCTGTCCATATACTGAGAATGAGAAAAACTTGTATGTGTCCTCTATCTGCAGGTTAAGGCACTGGCAACACAGGTTCAATTGTGATTGTAGTATCTTTATTACAACTGTAAGAGCACATGCTACATACAGTTCCTTTAAAATAACATCGGCCGGTGAGTATTATTGTTTATCGTGTTTTTTTCTGCAGTAATATTTCACACTTTAATAAATGTGTTACTGTGGCAATCCTCTCTGGAGTAGCATGTTTTATTTATATAGAATGTATGTGTAATTTCATTCACAGAGGCTGTTTACTTATGCATCCAATATTATCATATACGCAATGACTTAACATAAAGTAAATAAAAGAGGTAGAGCTATGCAAAGACATTTTAATCAACTGAAAACAATAAGCTAAAATCAGTAGCTGCTAAAGGAACCAAGATTTCCATACCAAGAAATCTTCTGTTTTGTTAAGGAACCTAAATATGCAGGATCAGTAAACTCACGACCACTTATTTCCTAGTCGTCTAACACTTGCTAGTTAATTTTGTTAATGGTACAATGCAATAAATCAATGAGGACCACTGGTTATACCCAGATACAAACACTCAATAATTCATATTCTCAAGAGGAGCTCCAAGCGAGAGTCGTTCATATCGATAGTGCACTGTGCTGTGGGCTGCAGTTATTAAGCCGTTCGTTGACCCAAGACACAGAGCGACTTAACACATGATATTGATCCGTCAGACACTACGGGACTGTGAAGGAGTGAGATTGTGTGTGCAGATGGATGCTCGGGTTAGCAGGGAGAGTAGGGCCGGGTCGCTAGGTTCATGAGCTGTTACAGTATTTACAGAGTCTATGGATTCATATTGATACCTTGCAGTGACATCCTGCTTGGGGTGTTGTGCGTGTATTTCTATGGTGGAATGTTCAGAAGTTGACATGGTGACACAATGCACACATATTTTTTGGAGGCTGTGATCAACACGAGCATTTACGGTGCTGTTTAGGTGTTTGATTTTCAACAAAAAAGGCGAGAGTGACTAACTGAAAAAAACTGATGGCTAATGCTAGCTAGTTGTGACTGTAATGTTATTTGAGCGGGACTTGTTTAACAGCACCTGTTGTAGTTCCAACTAAGTCAGTTCTTTATGGTCAGATCGTGTCAAGACAAAGCTCAGATTAAAGGCTAACTTGAGTAACAGAGCTTCAGACGGAGCAGAGCCTTTTAGTTTAGCTTTACACCTCTAGGGAATGTTGATGACATCAGCTGCAAAGTATCAACTGATCCATCAGACACCACAGGACTGTGAGGAAATGGGATTGACTGTGTTGATGGATGCTCAGGTTAGCAGAGGGAGCAGGGTCAGGTCATCAGGTTCATGAGATGTTACAGTATTTACAGAGTCTATGGTTTCATATTGAGGTGGAGGACAGGTCACAATCGATCTGTTTTCTTCAGATTTATCTTGGGCCAGGTCACGGAGGCTTAAGATTAAGCAGGGATGCCCAGACTCCCCTCTCCACACACATTTCCTCCAACTCTTCCGGGGGGATCCTGAAGCGTTCCCAGGCCAGTTGAGAGACAAATGCCACTTTCATGTGCGCTTCGGTTAGTTTGGATGGGAAATTTCTCCGAGGGCAATGGGCGTATACTGGTGGTGGTGAAAATATGTAATATGTAATATGGCGTCTTGAAAATAAGCAATTAAAGATTGCTCAACCATGCACAAATCACTCCAAACACAACTTCAACGAGGGTAAGGAGGAGGGAAACAGCTATAACATAGTTAAAAGTTCTGATAAGTCATTTTTGCACAATAGGTCTGCTTTAGTGTTCACTTGATACAAAATGTCTTGCAATCAAAACTTATTTAACGTCCATCAACGTCCCTGACATCACAACTTGGGTAGTTCGTGCTGCTTCCAAAATTCTTGAGCAAATGTTTATGTGTAACTTACACTCAGATAGTCGTATTTACAGTTTAACCTCCACCACTATACACACAATAGTCCCTCCAACGTGGCCTCCATCTTCCCGTCTTCCATGAACTGCCACCTTACCATGGTGGGGGAGCTATGTTGCCGCTCCTATGTTTCTGAAACCTCTATGAATAATTTAAAATCAAGGACCGTGATATAGCCCAGTACAGAGTAGCCATAACCCCATCCTGGAGCCAGGCCTTGGGTTGATCAATTCTGACCAATCAGAGAGATGTGGCGCTAGCAAGACTAGGCTAAGTCTTACAAAGTTAACTTTTTGGTGCTTTGAGAATATACATTTTCTAAACAGTTCATGTGAAAATAGAGAAGAATCTACTAAATGTGAAGGTGTGGATGCCCTGTCAGCCGAACATGGTCAGTTTGATAAATAAACTGCATAAACAGCATAAAATGCATTGTGCTCTATGGGAGATTTTTTTCTGGGCCAGAGCTTCTGGGAGCTGCAGTACCTGGAGTGGCCACTTTAGTCACAATTCTATCGTCAAATTGACAATGCAGATGTTTTTACCTGGTTTACAAAATTTCTTCCATGTATTTCAGCAAAATATGCTCAGTACAGATATAATGTATAAGAAACTCTTGAGGTCAATTCAGTTCAATTCAAGTGTATTTATATAGCACATTTAAAACAATTTCAACTGACCAATAAAAGTAAAAAGATAACACGATTTTTGTCAGCAGAAGAGTTGCAGCGTTCTGGACGTTCTGTAAGCACTGCAGGGAGCCCTGGTCCAGCCCCACATACAAAGGCAATAAGAGGGCAGAGGACCGATGACACTGTCATGCCCAAGCAGTGGGTTAGTTTGGCCAAACACCACAATTTCAGTTTTATTTTGATTTAAGTTCAGGAAGTTTGTGCTCAGCCAAGTCAACAGATCCCTGAGACAGTCTTGCAGAGCTTTGATTGTCACTGATGGTCACTGGCAGATAAATTTGAATGTCTTCTACGAAACAATGAAATGCAACATTGTGCTTTCTAAAAGAAAAAGTCATAATCTGCTACAGTTTTTAACAGTATTCTATCTTATAAAGCATTAAGTTGTCACATAATTAGAAAGTGTATATTAGCATGCTAGTTGTTGTTAGCTTTTCTGTGATGGCAAAACTCTCTGAGACTTGTGAAAAGCACTTATTAATTCACCACAGTGGACAATTAGGATGCTGGTAATGACCTAAAGGACAAAATCACAGATACAAGTCGTCCAAATGAGTTTCCTCCACAGGATGGCCGGGTGCTCCCTTAGAGACAGGGTGAGGAGCTCAGTCACAACTCTCCCAGGCCAACTCTCGACTGGCCTGAGAATGCCTCGGGATCCCCCCAAAAGAACTGGATGAAAAGTGTGTGAAGAGGGAAATCTGGGCCTCCCTGCTCAAACTGTGGCCTCTGCGACTTGGCCGCAGTTTGAGCAGGGAGACCAAGAAAAACGGATGGATGAAAACCAAAAGGTAAGTGAGGAATAACTTTGGACCACAGCAAACCGTTTCAAATTAACTTGTTCTGTTTTTCATGTTTGTAAGACAGTAAAAATCAGGTACAGTGCCTGTAAGGGTAATGTTTTGATAATGACTTGTGTAAAACAAAATAGCACAGTGTGTTTGGTGGAAAGATGACATAGCAGTTAGTGGGCAGTCTCAAAGGAAGAAAGTCAATATCCAGTGTATATTTTCTGAGTGGATTTTGCAGTTTCCTGAGAGTGCCCTAGTTTCCTCTACCATCAAAACCCAACGGGACTCGCCTTGCACAGTAAGGTAATGAATTATTGCAAACGCACATATATCTTGAACCTTTCCCACTGCTCCATTTGAGTTTAATCCACAGGTGAATTTGGACCAATCACAGCACAGCACTGTGGTTTGGGATGAAAGCAAAAGGGGAAGTGCCAAAACAAACCAAGACAAACATGGCAACGTGGATGTACGTAGATATGGACAATATTTTAGCATAAATATAAGAAATGTTGTCTTTGAAAGAGGATCAGAGGGAAGCGTCTTGTGCATTTTCAGATAGCTAAGATGTCTGTGCTTTTCTTCCAACAAGATCAAGTTTATCAGCTTGCTGCGCTGTTGTGATGCTAGTTTTAATGTATTCGTCTGAGCATTCTGCCTTTTTCAAACAAAGCCACCCAGACTGATCAAAGGGCTCAGAGTGCAACACATAAAACTGGATTTTTTTCTTCATTATAATATCCAGTTTAGACTTGATAATGCAGTGAATTTGCAGAAAAAACAATGATAAAGTTCACGATTTTGTTTGAGATTTGAAAATTTGTTATAACTCATTGCACGATTGAAAGATTCTATATTCAGGTAATGTTCATATATTCTCTTGCTTAATGAATAAACCTCCCAAAGAACATACTGAAAAGCTGTAACAATTCGCCCGTCTTCCAAAGAGAAAAAGCCACAGCACTACCTTAAGGTCACGGGAGGATCCACTCACATCAGCGGGAGTGAAATAATGAAACACAAGAAATGTGCTTTTGGCCTCAAATAACTGGCTTTTTATTGACGTCGCCAGGTATTAATCAATGAATATTCACCTCCCCATGCTCAAGCACACCCCAGTTTACACCAAAACCAACTTAAGTGTAGACAAAAACAAAAATAAACAGTTCATATGCAAACAACCAATTCCCCACACGCTTAATGCCCATTAATGTCTGCAGAGGGTGCAGGCAAAAATCAATAGCTCAAATCAACATAGTAATGATAACATAATAATATAAAGAACCATAGACAAAAATATTAGTAAAAGGTTTCACCCCAGCTAAGTGAACCAGGCTGTGAGGACCTGCGTGATCTTTACAAAGATACACTGTGACAAAATGAGACCACTACGCACTGCCTGCATCTAATAATAAGTATTTTGGTGATCACAAAGATCAGTAGCAGTAGAATTCCCTGTGCTTTGGTCATCCGCCCCCAGTTTCATTTGGCACATCAGCCCCACGATTCCATGGAAATGGAAAGTTAAAACAATACTTTCTCTGTTTCTCTGTGGAGATAGATAAGCTTTATGCCAAACTGTGGAAGAGTATAGCTAAAAGAACAACATTTCCATGGAAGCAAGCAGGAGGACGTCCTCCTCCAGGTCAGGTTTATGGAGATGCAAGCAAGCTCAGCGTAAGGAAGCATGTTTTAGTTTTTCAGTGCAAAAAAATCGAGAAAAAAAGAAAAAAAAAACATGCTTTTCTTTTTCTAAAAGTTACTGCATTTTTTAACAAAGTGCCAAAGGATTTGTGAGAGGTCAGAAGTAGCTCTGAGGCTCTGAGATTTTAAGAATCTATTTTGATTCATTTTTGTATTGATAAGACCATCAGAAGATGTGAACCAGGCCAATCCTATTTTAAGTCAATTTAATCATAAATTCTTTGCAGATGAACATTTTTATGATCAAAATGTCATTAGGTTTGTCCCTCGACTCATTTAATGCGCATTAAATACTTTGGGCACCCCCAAACTAGACAGCCCTATGACCTCCATTCATAGTTTCAAACTTGGGCAATTCTCCAGTTACAGTTATACTTCAACGTATCACTAATACTGTATAAAGATTTGTGAATTTTACCATTTTTGCAACAACCCTCCGTCCGGCCATCTGACATCAACAATAGTTTGGAAGGAACCCACTAGCAAACCATTCTGTTTCCTTCTATTTCCTGTCATATTTCCAAACTCGGTAACATTCTGGTCTTTTTGTTTTCTTGTTCTGTGCCTCCAGATCTAATTGTCGTATTTGCGTTTGTGAGCTGAATTTACGTAGCTTATTGCAGCCTCCCTCTTTGATTTAGTGAGCCCATTTCCCATTGCGGGCCTGTTTTCTGCTGCATATTACATCTCTGTTGTTTTGGGGAGGCCAGACGCTACAAGTTCTCCAATAAACAAGTAAATCTATTGCAAACTTTCTGCATTACATTTACGTGTGCTTGCCTTTAGTGAGAAAGAGAAAAAGCCACAGGAACTTTTAAATATGCAGATTGTATTGCTTTGCCAGGAATGTTCCACAGTATAGCATTACA
>KN469610.1:28716-60616 GCA_000787095.1 Periophthalmodon schlosseri
TCCCGTGGGTGCTGTGTCAGTTGTCAGGACTCGGCGGAGGAGCTCGGGGCACTGTTGTGGCACATGGACCTGCTACGCAACACCTTTCTCTGAGAGGTGATCACTTAACCGCCCACACCTCGCTGACCTGCTACTTACATCCATATACTGAATACTGTACTGTACTGAACATGTCCTTTCAACAAATAAGGTAATTGTCACCATAAGGATATTCTCTGCATTTATTTCCACTGTAAAGGATGGGACAAACACTGCATAATCTTTTTTTTTTTTTTTTCCTATTAAACTGCGTATATAGTGTTTGAATAGCACTATCTACTGTTGCTAGCCCTTTTTGACCATATAAATTTGGTAAATAGTCACACTTTTCCACATTCTAATCACTCGAAGCGCTTTACATCAAGGAACCACTCACCCATTCACACACACATTCATACACCAGTGTACGCAGACTCTGGGGGCGAGGTGGGTTAAGTGTCTTGCCTAACGACACAACAACAGTATTCATCTGTGGGAGCTGGAATCGCACCGCCAACCTGTGAGTCAGTGGATCAGTGGACAAACGCTCTACCAACTGAGCTACTGTCGTCCCAGAATTTGTGTTCAAAAAGTATGTATGCTGCCTCCAGTGGCCACTGCAATTTCACGTATTATGTCACATCACACAGGACGTCCCTGATTACAGTCAGATGTTTCCGATGTTAAAACTTATTTCGCAGTGTGTGCTAATGTGTTCGTCGTGTCACCAATGGTAAGTGCTCAACATTCTACCGCAGACATATATAAAGTACACCCCCGCATGATGTCACTGCTAAGTATCAATAGGCCCCTGCCCTCCATCTGAAATCATGACATCAAATTTTAGAATGTGAACACAGCCTATTGGCAGACAAGCACTCTGACTAAATTAACAGAATGACATTAATATTGAATACACAGACATTTTTGTAAATAAATCCAGTTCATTAACTGGATGTGTATTAATGATGTCTCATTGCTATAAGTGATAGAACTGTCTGGAGCTAATTACAGAAAAGGTGTCAAAAATAGTAGGAGCTCGTCTTATCACTTGCCAGAATCGATCTTTTGGGCTGAGTACATTGGAGTGAGTGGAGATGATTAGATTTCACGCGTTGATGCAGTGGTGTAATGTTATTGGGCGAGTATGAAACAGTGGCGTCCCAACAGCGGCGGCTCTCAGATGGAATGAGGGATTGATCTGGGCGTCCGGGGCATTCGATCCTTCTACAAAACACTCCTGATTATTCATATGCATTAGCCCACGAGTCGATACCCCCGCCAGCGAGCCAGTGTGTGTGGAGCAGCAATCCCAGCATGCCACGGGCTCCCTGGGCCTCTCTAATGCCGGGGTAAAGAAGGGCTGTCTGCAGACAGTGAAAGGGCGTGTTTGGAGGAGTGAGAAATGTTGTTAATGATGGGACTTTTGGCTCTTTTATGAGATCCAAATCTTGTGGATCCATTCCTTTCAAAGAGCCGTTCAAAAGTCTGATTCTCTTAGAAGAAAATCATTTTAACAACAAACTAATCACATATAGAAATAACCACAGCTAAGATCTGTTTAAATGGTTCAAACAGAGTGGGAGTGTGTTTTCTTATTGACATCTAAATAAAAGGTTATTATGATGCCAATGTCTTTGTGGTGTCTACTCTGTTTCTGTGTTGATTTAATGCTAATTGGTATTAAAAAAAAAAAATTATAAAAAGATTTAGTTCTTTTGAAATATGAGCTCCGGCTCCAACCGCTCATATTAAGGAACCGTTCAAAAGAGCCAACATCACATCACTATTCTGCATGTCAGAGCATCCGAATGATCCACAGTCAGAGAGGGGTTTTGAAAAAAGTTGATGGGTAGAGCTCAGGGTGATTCTTCTGTTTTGTTAAAATTTCAGTACAAAATAAGGCTGCACAATATATTGCAAAAATATCAATATCACAATACTGGATGACACAATTGTGCCAAAAAGTATATTAAAATATCACAATAATATCGTTATCGCAGTACAAAGTTATCAAACAACCCATCGCATCTTGGATGACACAGTTGTGCCAAAAAGTATATTAAAATATCACAATAATATCGTTATCGCAGTACAAACAAAGTTATCAAACAACCCATCGCATCTTTTTCTCATATAGTGCAGCCCTAATACAAATCAAAATAAAAGCTCAAAAACTCTTTATCTATACCACTTACTGTTTTCATTTTCTTGTAATTGTGACTTGGTTTGGTGGAATAGTAACTGTGTTAAATATTTATCATAGTTTCACATCAGTTAAGTGACAGTTTGTGGAAAAAAAGGTGAGAGGAAAAGTACAAAAACAAACAAAACAAACAAAAAAAAGAAGCTGTAGAGATTTCTAAAACAGAATCCCTCTAACTATGTGATCAACACCGAAAATTCTATCCAAAAAGCAAAGATAATTTACAAGCAACTATGCAACTTTTCTGATGGAAGAGTCGCAAATGTGTTTTTAGAGAGTAGCAGGGAAAACATGGCCTCTGACTGACTTGCATGTGACTGACAACATATTTGCCAGGCCAAATCGTTTTCCTAATGAATACCATTTCAGCCAATGCCTAACCTTAACCTGACACACGCCTACAGTGAGAGAGGAAGAAGGCTGCCAATCAGAGGCCGCCATCGGCAGCTCTTCCCCTGCCGTCCTATAAAACGAAAATGCATGAAGGGTTTTCTACCTGCTTGTCTCCATGGAGATGTTATTGTTTTGTCTAGAATGTTTCACAGTATTGTATTACACTTGGCCATATAGAGACAAGCAGGGGGCACCGCCAAGGCAACTTATTGGTAAGATCTGTGGAGAGGTGGTCATGCTTACCGTAAGAATGCATGTTTTTTGAGCAATTAACCTCCTGAGACCTGTGTCCTCATATGTGGACAACACATTTTGGGTTGTCTAGGCCACAATACAATTTTTTTTCTCTACAAGGTCCTGGTGTCCACATATGAGGTCATTAAACTGCCACTTAGTGATGACAGAAGAGTATAACACATTATAGTTTAAATTCAAGATGGACTTTGTTAAAGGCAGATGTCTCTTGCACCTGTTAGAAGCAGTATAACACATATAGTTTAAATTCAAGATGGACTTTGTTAAAGGCAGATGTCTCTTGCACCTGTTAGAAGCACTTCAAATGAGACACAATTCGTATTTCTCTTTTTTTTTTTTACTCAGGAACAATGTTGCTGTGATCAGGCACTTAACAAATAGTTTTTGCAAATCATTATTTAAATGTAACTTTATTGTTTCTATCAAAATGATTAAAACGTACGAATGTCCTCATATGTGGACATAATTTTTCTCATAATGTAAAAAGATAATTCTTTGTTTTTACACTCATCAGCTCCCAGTCAGACCAAATAGCTAAGAGAAAAAAATAATAAAGCAACCATGAAGAGTTCGGGAGTCTCAGGAGGTTAAAATAAAATGAACAAAGGTAAAATAAGTTTAAAGTTTAAACCCATGGTGTGGAACACTTCTCCAAATAACATCTCAGTGGATAGGAGCAAGCGACAGATCTCCCACTCGAAAAGTTTCAGAGTGCACTTTTAAAGAACTGTGTATAATATTGTACATTTAACATGAAGCCGCTGCTCTAATATGTGCGATAGGGAAGATGTGAATAGCCTCTTTTCCATTGTTTTCCATCCCATTGTTCCCTCTCCTGGGTGCGGCTCCCTCCAGCTGAGTTGCGTTTCTATGCTCAGGGCATGGCTCCGGGTCCAGGGACAGGGTCAGCTACATAAGACAGTGAGGTCACCCAAACATAACTCTAATGTTTTCTTAATAAATCTAAATCATACCTAAAATATGCTTTTAATCATACGGCCAACCTCAGCGATTCACAAAAAGACATTTAATTCCGAGTTTGTTTCGCTGTGAGACGTGGCTAAAGCTAATGTAACCACTAAAGTACTCCAGGGTTGTAGATGTTTTTTCTGCATTTATTTCACTCCTCACTTTCGCCTCTAAGACACGTTTAATGTCTCTTTATCTAATGCATTGGCTTTGGCTAGTGTTAGATGCATTATGCACTGGAAACATCAGGTTCTTGATCTTTATGCATGTGGCGTGCATCGATAAACAGGAAAAAGCTGTTGCTTTGCCTGGTGCTCAGCATATAGACCTAAGTGTCAACATATAAGTGCTCAACATGTAAGTGCTCAACATGTAAGTGCCATAACTGGAAATACAGCAGTTTATCACAAGATCAAGGCAGCGTTTGGTGATAAATGATTATTTTCTGTTTATATCTACTTTTTGACTAAGGCAGATGGAAATTAGCTTCCTGAGCATAGCATCTCTGCCCTTAGACATTATGTAACCGCACACTGTACTGTTAAATAAATACATTATATTTTGTAAATTAGCCTCTTGTTATTTATCAAAGTGTAAAAAGATGTCATAAAAGTTGTTGATGGTAAGCTTCTGTAGCTCCAGGACATGAACTGGCATTTTACCTCACTTATGCATTACTTGAGCTTTGACATAATACATAATAGTATGTAAATGGGAACACTGAACTTGTATTAATGATACTTAGGAGTTTAACATTGCACTTCATTATTGATTTTTTTCCTTTTAAAACTACACAAATTAAAATCTAAAAACACTAAAAGGGCCCACATTATGCTATTAAAAAAAAAAAAAAAAAATCTTTGTTATAGTGTTGGTTCCTCATCAAAAACACACCTGAAGTTGTGTTATGTTTCATTCACACATGTTTAACACACAACACCTGCACATTTAGGCTGAGTTCCTCTTTCAAACAGAAAACACTTGTGATGTCATGTGGTAATACAGGAAGTGCTCCACGGTGTTTTTAAACTGCATATCCCTTCACTAGAATCATTTGGATAATTTCAGCCTGGAATTGCCAATCTCTACTGAACTAAAGGTAAAAGGCAGCTGTTAACTTGAAAACTACCACTGCGTGACATCACAAGGTGGAAAAGAGCATTTTGAGCTTTGGAGATGTAGACAGACTAATAACGCACGGTAAAGAGCATTTGAGCTTCGGAGATGTAGACAGACTAATAATGCACGGTTACTCAAACATGTGTGAATGAAACAAAACACAGCTCCAGGCGTGTTTTTTAATGACTTAACAGCATTATGGCAACATGGCTAAAAGCTCACAATCGTCAGTTTTGTGTAATATAAGACCTTTAAGGCCAGAGTGGTGCGGTTTGAGTGTAATGTCTGAGCACATCACCAACACGCGCACCATAACGCAATAACGTAGACACTTCCATTGTTTTACTCACACTAAACTTCTCGAGAGTTCAGAATGGGTGTACAAACAGATCATAAATCATCAGCAGCCATCTTGTTTTGACATTCCCTCCATCTCTTTGTTGACTTCAGATAAAAGTCAGTCCGATCCTATCAACGGCACTCAATAAACGCATACTCGCCCGCTCACAATACCATGCATTATTATGAATTATGAGCGGTATCGAGAAGACAATCATCCTCCGGGAATGCAAGTTTGACGGATCCCACTTTTAGATGTAGTCAGTTTGAGGAGCGCTGCAGTTTTTGTGTCCCGAGGGATATGAGCTTATTAAAGGAAGCGATGGAGTTTATATCAAACGCTAAAGATGGAAAAAAGGGTCCAACTTGACTAGTGTTTTAAATCAGAAATATATCCATTTTGACACCTGCTGTACCAGAGCGGAGCCGGCGGAGGATTCGGAGACGGGTAATTATCTCGCGCAGCGCATTGATCTTTGACGCGGTGTACAATTATGGTTTTAATAAGCGACAATTTTCCCGCAGAGAACGTTGTGATTATATTGTTGTTGTGGAGATGCTTGGTGAAAGTGAGAACTGGGGATGTTCGCTGAGTGTCGCTACTCAGTTTGTGTAAGTTCTTTCATGATTCTTAAGTACTTTATTGGAAGGAGTTAAGCTGTGATTAAAGCAGAGCTATTTTAGCCACGTTATAATTGTTTCCCCTTCTCATTTACACTCACGAAGTTGTTTTTAGAGTGATTCATGCATGTTGGAGTAATCTGTGTTCTCCTGGATCCAAGATGTCTTAGCTGCAGTCAACCGCCAGCAGCACACGGCCACTGCTCTGTACTTACTTTGTTCTCCAATTTTATTTTCTTAAAGGGCCCATATTACGAGATTTTCTGATGTATGTTACAATGTTGTTTCCTTATCAAAAACATACCTGGAGTTGTGTTTTGTTTCATTCACACATGTTTAACGCACAAAAGCTGTGTTCTTCTCTCAGACAGAAAACACTCTGTTCCTCCTTGTGATGTCATGTGGTAATACAGGAAGTGCTCACCATACACTTTTACTAGAATCATTTGGATGATTTGAGCCCTGGAATTGCCAATCTCTACTGAACTAAAGTAAAAGGTAGCTGTCAACGTGTAAACTACATGTCATCACAAGGCGGAACATTTTGAGCTTTGAAGATGTAGAGAGACTAATAATAAAGGATTAATCAAACGTGTGAATGAAATAAAACACCAGGTATGTTTTTGAAGAGGTAACAACATTATAACATGGCTTAACAACTCTCACAAGAGTCAATTTGGTGTAATATAGGACCTTTAATCATTGACACATGTAGCAGCTCCTGATACCTCATTGGGCTCCACAATTTTCCAACCCGAAAGTGAGATGACTTGTTTCTTTTATTAAGTTGTTTTAGATCAAAATTGTGATTTAAAATGTCCAAAATATAACAATGATCCATAGCTGTCATAGCAGACAAAAGCACAATGTGTCTTTTTTAAAAAGATTTTGATAAACCTAAGCCTCATTATTTTAAAATATAAGCATGAGTGGTCAGACAGTTTCAGAAAATTTTGAGAGGTTCTCCAAAAATTTACAAAGACTTGCAGTTAGGATACCAGGCTTATTTCCATGAGTTCCAGTGGGCGTGATTGACAGGTGGATAAGCCAAAAAAGGGGCACATCAAAATGCATCCGTATCAAACCAAACAAAGGAACAAAAATAATACAGTGGACTGAAAACATGGTGGATGGTCTGAGGTGAGAAAAGTTAGATTTTGTTCTAAATGAGAGATGACCAATGAGCTGTCACACAAATAAACACATCTGACTGGACACCTCTGTCTGAGATCAGACTCAGCAAAGGAAGAGGTGACCAAACTGAGAGCTCTACTGTAAAACTATAGACGACCATCCATGGATTAGAACAGTCCCGCCAAATTCGATGTCCGCTCTGGTTCCGGAAGCAAATTTTCCATTCATTTCTCCCCATAGACATTTCAAAAAAGTCAAATATCAAGAGTCTGAAAGCACGGCAGAGGCTAACCAGATTCGTGGTAACTAATATCCATAACAAGATTGTTTTAAGTCCAAAAAGCACATTTAAAACACAATATTCTGCCAAATGTTTTAATAACTTAACGGTTTCTTGTGGTCATTAGTTACCACATAGCTGATTACTCCTGAGCAAGTGTTGTAGAAATATCTGGTTGAGAACGAAATACGAGGTCTCAAGTCTATAAATTATCTTTGTGTGGTTTATTCTTTTGCAAGAGAAGGAGCAAAGTAGAGAAGAGAGAAGATCAGGTAGAAGAGAGAGCATGAGGCTGTCCCACACTAGGTTTATACAGGCACCTAGAGAAGAGAGGACTGGACCATGAAGGGATGCACCTGAGAGAGGAGAGATAATTCTGGACTAAATAAATATAAAGAGGGAGTATACAAATCGACTTTTCTAACATGTTATAATATTGTTCCCTGACCAAAAGCATGGTTTTAGATGTCATCCAGGCATATTAGCGAATTTAAGCGATTTGTCCAGTGCTCAGCCCTCAAGCCTACGTCATCCATGCTCCCACACGACAATTCTCCATAAATATACAAACGCATGATACAAAACAATACACTACAGCTTTACAAACGATGTGCAGTAGTTGCACGCTGAATGTAATGTGATAATGCTGTGAAGTGGGAGTGACTTTTGACTCAGAGCGTCAGAAACGAAAGTGAAACTTATTTAACAAAAACAACGTTGTTTTCACTGAATTTAGCATTTTCAAAACAATAAAAGGTAACATGATTATCTAAATATGTTAAGTCTTAGCTTTAATACGCCATAGAAGCAAAATACCCTCTCTTTAACGACATGTTCAAATGTATTTTGCTATTTCACAAGCGTTCCAACTTTTTATGTTATCTTTTTGGAAAGTCCATGAGTAAAAATGAATGGGAATTTTAGTTCTGGAACCAGGGGCAGGCGGTCTCTATTGAGCTCCATAAACCCTCTCTCCGATTCCAAAATTACAGTACTACAAAAACAAAATGGAAGAAAGAAATACACATGATAAATACTGAGCCTCGAAAATACAGTTTCTTCGGTCAATTATTGAAGTCGTTATAGGAAATTATCATAGCTGGCTAATGATAATATAATAATTTTGTCAACCTGTGTTCAACACTCACAGTAGCTTTACATTGCATATTCATTCTCTTGGCACAGTTCCCATAGACGCAAGCTGCCCTGGGGCGGATTAACATGGATGTGGGTGCCAATTCTTCTCTGACTATCACCCTTCCAATTATCAGATTATTATTCTACGACCTACCTCCCGTATTATTCGTATAGAAAGAGTAACATCTAAGTATGACTACGTACTAGATAGAGCTAAAAAAACAAAACAAACAAAAAAAAAAAGCACTGGGTCACATTTTATAGTAACTACACCTGAATCAGCCTTGTATTTGAGAAAACACAATTTGTCTTTCCCCAGTACAGATATATTGTATAAGAAGCTATTGAGGTCAAAACAAGTCCGCTGTGCGCTGTCTGCATCTACTTGCAAAGCGCTCGATTGTCCGTGTATCAGGAAGTGCGTGGTGAGCACGGCAGTTGTCGTCAGTTTTACGGTGACAGCAAAACTGGCCTCTGAAAGTTGTGAAAAACGCTCACACGCTCATCTTGGTGAATAATTACGACGCTCGGCATGCATAAGGTAAGTGAGGGAGAACTTTGGACCATTGCAAACCGTTTTTTTACATTTTTAAGACAGTAAAAATCAGGTACAGTAGTTACCAAGCCTGAATCGTTCTTAATAAACGAGTTGCTCATTATGAATTAAGTGGTTATTAATGTCATTTAGGTGTAGTTATTATAAACTTACCAAACATTGGACTGTTGCTGGATGTGATTTTCCCTTGACGGACATGCTAAACACGCTAACCACATGCTACAGTCTCTTCCCGACCCTGCGGACTTACCTCATCACAGTGATCTGAATGTAGGTTGCTGTTCCCCGTGTCTCTCTAATCGATGGAAGCTGTAACGGCTGTGGACCGCTCAGTGTGTGGGGGACTCATGGGCTTGGCAGCGCACGGCTCTCCGGAGGCCAGGAGAGAGACCCCACGCTGGGGCACATATGCTCCCACCGCCTGGCCAACTCTGCTCCCATCCCCGAGGGGAGATCCGCTCTGGCAGTCCTGCAAGACGCCAAACGCACTGTATGCCTTTTCATGTCCTCCATATGCCTTCAACGCGGACGGATTTAAAGAGCGGATACAACGCTACGTCAACTTCTTGGAGGTTCCTACCATGTTATAATGTTGTTCCCTCATCAAAAACATGCCTGAGGACGTTTTATACATCGTCCATGCATGTTTGATTAAATTAGCAATCTCATGATACAAACAATATACTACAACTTCACAAACCTGATGCGATGTGCAGTAGTTTCAGCAGTGGAATGCACGCTGATTGTGTTGTGACGAAAATGAAACTTATTCAGCACATAAATATATTATTTTCAGTGAATATAGCATTTTCAAAACAATAAAAGGTAACATGTTGATCTAAATATGTTATGTGTTAGCAGTTAATACCCCACAGAAGCGTAATACCTCTTCTTTAAAGGGGAGGTGCTATGCTAAATCAACTTTTTGGAGCTTTCTACCCTGTTGTAACGTTGCCTGAACATGCCTGAAGAGGTTTTCTGACTAATTCGTGCGCATGATTTTGCGGTCTCTAAATATGATCTAAATATCTTATGTGTTAGCAATTAATACCCCATAGAAATGTAATACCCCCTCTTTAAGCAGATAGACAACTGAATGAGTTGCAATGAATAGTATCTCCTAAATGCATTCTGAAGACGCACTATGCAACTTTCCTCTGGAGGGGAGTTGAGGTCCGCCATCTAACTGTCTCCATGGAGATGTGGTTGCTTTTCAACATTACATGAAGCTTTACTAAAACTTGTTCTCCAAGTTTCTTGAAGCACAAGTGTTTAATTGCTAAAAACATACCTTACTGTGAGCAGGGTCACTTCTCTTGAGATCTGACCTTGAACTTGCTTTTTTTTATACTGAGAAACTTTCCAGCAAAGCAATAACATCTCCATGGAGACAAGCAGATGGTTACATAGTGGGAAGTGATGGGTGCATTTCGGCTCCATTGACTCGGGCTCCAATTCACTTCATCCTATTGAAAAAACGTCGCCCCTCTCTCTGTACCTGTTGGTGCTGTCTCATCATTTTGGTTTTAAAATGTTCATATTAGATTTGTTTTTAGTTTGCTATTTTGTCTGTAAATCAAGATATGAACATTAATAACAGACCAACGAGCTGCCCTCTTTCCCCGAGGTTGCTCCCTCTGGCATTAGGTCTAAAAATTCGATTTTGTACTGTAGGCCCGCTTTAAAGTTATCTTTTTTCTTACTCCTTTTCAAGCATATAGACCCATTTTGTTTGTGAACATTTTTGTTGTTGTTTTATTATGTATAACATGTTTTATCCTGTTCTAAATTAATCAATCAGAAATGTTATCCATGCGTAATGCTCCAAATAGCACAGCTTCCATATACTTGTGCTTAAAGAGTCTTGTAAAAAAGCTTGACAGTAGTGGAGGCGTCACATTGAGCAAAATGAGATGTTTTATTTGGGACATGTCGACCGATATGAGCAGTTCACCTAGCATTTGAAATGGATCACACATCAGTCCATAATGTTATTTATGTGTGTGTGAGATCCTCTGGCCTGATCTGAACCTGTTACCTTCTGCTGAAAGGTTGAGGACTTACTGACTTTGGTACTGACGCCTTTCCTGAAATAGCAAGTTACGTCACTGGTGGCACAGCACAGTAACAGCATGTCAACAGAATGTGTAATTATGTTAATCATATGATAATTACTCTTTAAAGGACACATATTATGTAAAAATTACTTTTTTGTTATAAAATTGCTCCCTCATCAAATCTGAATCTTGTGCAGCCCTCACAAAAAGGAAAAAAACAAACAAAAAAAAACAACTTTGGAGAAAAAAAAAAAGTGATTTATGTAGTACCTTTGAAGACACCCCTAGCACTTTACTGTGCATTATTCATTCACTCCACACTCGGTGGTGGTAGCTGCAGCCACTGGGACAGACTGACGGGGCATTTGCGGTCACTGGACTCAAACTATGGAATAGCCTCCTGTTAAGCATTCGATCTGCTTGAAATATAGAAAGTTTTAAATCTGTACTGAAAACCCACCTTTTTGCACTGGCGTTTCGCACAAGCTGAGCGCTGCTGGTTTTACCTCCTGTTTTCTTGTTTTATAACACGGTTCTATTTATTGCATTTTATCACTGTTATTATGAGTTTTGGTCATTTTAAATGTATGCAGCACTTTGCACAGTGATGACTGTATTTTAAAAGTGCTTTATAAATAAACCTTGACCGACCGCTGACACACACACACCACAATGTAGGTGAAGTGCCTTGCTTAAGGACACAAAAACAGAAGTTGGTCCAAGCTGGAATTGATCCTTTGACCTTCACGCTGGGGGACCACTGCTCTAACCACTTTCCCGGGATTGTTGTGTCACAGGTAGAAAACCTGCACAGTTTTTATGTTTATAAATCATCATCAGACTCGTTCTAAGTATTTCTGCTAACATGTGCGCAACTTGTGAGCCCTGAAGAAGCATTGGCATCCCACTTTTTGGAATAAAAGACTTTTAACTTTTCAATCAGAGTGTCTCTGACAGTCTTTTCAAAACAATTCTGCCCTGTGAGGTACACAATAGGAGGGTTGACTATGACTTTTTAAGACTATAAATATGTCCTCTGCATTTGTCCCATTCTTCAAGGCCACACAAAGTTAGCAGTTGCCAGACTATTAAAAGTCTGTAAAAATATAAAAGTCTGTAAAACTATAAAAAAGTTAAGGTAGAACCAAAGAGAGATGTGTGAAACCAGGGTAAAGGCGAGTACCACCGAGTTGGACTAATGGAAAATCACTAATTCCGTTTTGTCTAACTATGTCATTCACTCAAAATCGGCACTGTCCCTTCACTACAATCAACACAAAAATCATTGCCTTACACAACTAAATACGACCGTTTGGCAGCTTACACAACCAAACTTTTTTTTTTTTAAATAAGTCGGTCTCTGCCAGGACAAAAAGAGGTAATAAAGTGCACGCAGCCTAAACCCTGCTCTCAATCCCCCTCTGTGCTAAAATAATGAGGTCGCACGCACTGATCTGAGCAGCGGACATCATCAAAGAGTCAAACAAAAGCTCTGTGACCCTGTCCAAGCCTAAAGACACAGAGGCACCGCGAGTCCTGCATGAGGACTCCACTCAGCCCCCTGCTCTGTTTAATGAGACGCCCTGAATAATGTAACGGACGACGCATTCAAGTCAAAACGAGATTCAAGTGCATTTGACAGGTTTGAGTACTTTACCACATAGTTAAAGTGGGACTGAACACCTAAACTCCGCCCGCAACCACATTTCAAGTAGAGCTGCTAAACTGAGCAGTATCTGGAGGACTAAAGAGGACAGTGAGGGGGGAGGAGGGGAGGAGTCTGGACATATGGACAAATGATCGCTTTGCCCCTCACAGACCTCTCTCACCTCAACAGCAAAGCCGTAACACACACGACCCGACAGTCAGCAGGGACTCAGACCAGCCTCTCCACAGACGCTTGCGTCCGCCGCCCTCAGGCCGCAGATACAGGACTCGGAGGTGGGAGCGGGCACACTTCAGTAAAAGCTTTGTCCCTTCTGCCAACACTGCTCTCAACAGTCTGTAATCTGGATCCTCAAAAAGCATGTGTGTGTGTGTGTGTGTGTGTGTGTGTCGTTAGGTGTCCATTTGTCTTTACTGTTTGTATCTATGTGATTTATTTTGACAGTGTCTGTGAAAAATAAAAATAAAAATTTCCCCTTGGGGACAATAAGGCTCTGTCTATCTATCTATCTATCTATATGAGGAACTGTGTGATTGGTCTAACAGGTATCCACACTTCAAACTCCGCCTCTTCGGCCAGGTGTTTGTAATCAGAAACACCTGACTGTATTCAGGACAGTCCTGCGTGATGTCACCAACTACTAGAAACTGCAGTGGCCAATGAAGGCAACACAAACATAGACTTAGGCGTTTTGGACTGGAAATCTTGTTTGGACTAGTACCTAGTTTGCACTGCAGTCACCAAAAATGACTAGAAACAGTAGATAATCCTATTAAAACACAGTATACAGAGTTTAGTGGTGAAAAAGTGGATTCAGTGTTTAGTTCCTTTAACATCATTATCTTTAAGACTTTAGTAAAAGTCTTGCCAAGTTTTTTTTCATTTTTAATTTGGGTGATAATACAACATACACCGAGGTAATTCCAGTTCTGTCACCTAGCAACCATGCTGTAAACAAAGGAGAAAACTTGTCTGAATTACACAACAGTTATAATTAGACTAATAAAGATACATGACAACACCTTCATTTTGTTAACTGAAGGTTTAAACTGTCAGAAAAACCACCGCGCAGCCACATGAAAGGCTTTATTACAAATAAAAATAAAACTGATTGCAACGTCGCATCCCACTTACTTTAAATGTTGAAATGACAAACTAAATTGTGGTTAAGTAGGCTACTTACACTGAATAATAATATTTAGGCAGCAGGCTATATTTCTGCTGACAATAGCCTGTAGTTTATGTAGCCTATGCCTGATGCAACCGGATTGGCCCCGTACACACATACATGCACACAAAGCAAGTGTGAGAGATATGGATGCTTTCCCTGACAGAGCAAAATGAACGAGGGAGGGATACGTGGATCAGCAGCCGGGGGATGAGTGCTTCGGCTCCCGGGGCGAGTGCAGGTAGAACACAAATGCTGTAAACACACGAAGCTCTATAAGGCCCTCGTTTTCTACCGGTACATCTCCACACAGGACGCACAAAATCATTCTCGTTCTTTGAGTGCGCAAATCTGGGTTGGGCGCAAATGATTATCTCCTTTACGTAGACAGGGCAAGCTCCCATTTGCAAGCGCTCCCCAAAATATGCAGCGTATTTAGTGCATATTTATATTTAGTGCGTGAGCAAGCTTTATAAATGAGGCCCCTGGTTCAGTACGTGGGAGCGGATCTCTCCTTCACTGTGTTTTTTTTTTTTTTCCTTGCAAGGATCTATTTTCTATTTATAGTCCTTGGCACTAACCTCATCGCTACAGTAACGGCGCATTATTAGTTATGTATCCGGGCCTGCCACGATAACACATTCTGAAGTGCGATATATTGCTGAAGTAAATATAGACGATAAACGATAATATTGCAACTAATTTATGTCACTGGCAAAATAACCCAAGAGCAGATTTAAACCATAAAAACTATTCTAAATCTACAATATTGTTAAAAAAAACATGAGCTGCAATACATAAATGAGTCATGGAAGTTATTAGTTCAACCTTTGACGTCTTAAATCTTATTGTATAGTCAAAAAATAAACAAAAACTGCAAAAAAAATTACACACGAGAAATACTGACCCCAAAAACTATTCTTCCAGCTTTCATTTATTGAACGATATGTTGGTATAGTAATTATTGTGACAGGCCTAAATGAATCACATAATATACAATAAACAGGGTATAAATATTGAAACCTCATTGGGCCAAAGACATAATCTGAGCTCAGATTAGCAGGTATTGCTAATGCTAATTAAACTTGAAGGCGGATTAAGTCGTTGACGTCGGCCAAGCATTTCTGTAGCATTAATAATACCTGTAACTGAATAAATAAAAGATACACAAGTTTAATGCCATATTGCGGAACATTTCAGGCAAATAAATAACATCACCATGAGACAAACCAGTGGCAGGCCTTCCACCAGAAAAGTTAAAGTGCAGATGATGTTCAAGTTTTTTTTCTAATTCTGACTTGGTTTGGTGGAGTAGTGCTGTGGTAAATATTTCATAGTTTACATATTTTTTTTCTGCATTTAAACATTTTGGTAAAATTGTATCTATAATTTAAGTTTTAGTGAAATTAGTAGTGTAACCTGTCATATGTACTTTAAACATTGGGCAACAGTAGCCCAGTTGTGTTTATCCTCTGACCCACAGATTGGCAGTGCGATTCCAGCTCCCAGAAATGAATACTGTTGTTGTGTCCTTGGGCAAAACACTTAACCCACCTCGCCCCCAGTGTCTGTGTACACTGGCGTGTCAGTGTGTGTGTGAATGGGTGAGTGGTTCCTCGATGTAAAGTGCTTTGAGCGACTAGAAGACGGAAAAACGCTATATAAAAATGTGACCATTTACCACCATAACGTTGTATCTTTAAAATAACATAAAAATCCCTCTTGCTCCTCATCGCGTGCACCATCTAAACGACCTGTAATAACCCCTCGAGTTCCCTGCTTACTTTTAATGATCATGGCACATTTTGCATTACAATGGCATAATCCCCCGTGCTCTGGAAATGAGACTGATTGGGTTTGTATTGTTTGCCTGATCATGTGCGCCCTCCATATTTTTGATGGCGTCATTTTGGCACCATTGTTTCATTACAAATAGGCCTGATGGAGTATTCATTCCCCGCTTTTTACCGCCAAATGTGAGGTTTGCAGCAGCCGCCCGTAAAATGGCATGTATTAGTCAACATAATTAGAACCTTCAACTGGGTAGTCGTGACTGTTTTGGCAAATCATTGTGGTATTTTGAAAAGGAAATTATGCAAAGAAGACCTCTGTGATCCTATCCACATTTAGCTGCTCTGCAAACTCAATAAGTAAAGCAGCTGCAAAAACAACCGTGTTATGGTTCTAAACAAGCATCTATCTAGTAAGACTGGTTCTCACTATAGACTGTATATATAAATGGACATAGCTAACCCGCTAGCTGCCGTGTTACAAATAGGAAGCGAGCATGGGCGCACTTCCGGCTCCATTGACTCTTGGCTCCAATCACTTCACATAACACAAGGGGAGGGTATGGACACTATGATAACAGACAGGGTAGGATGGAACAGGGGTTTAAACACAGGTCTCAAGGACAACATCACAATCACAACAACCGTTCTAATTATGCACCAAGGGGCAATCATCCACAGACATATCAAACATCTATGAACCGGGCTCCACATCATGGTGGACGTAGGTCTTTCTATGCACCTAACTATTCAACACATAACAGGAACAACAAGCAAGAGGCACATCACCTTCCTACACACCGGGTCCCACCTGAAAGAAGAGGGTCCCACCCAAGGCCAAGGGTGGAAGAGCCAAAAAAACAAACCAAAGGTTCAAATGGATTTGGTTTCACAGAAGGAGACAGAAAAACCCAAGTTCGCACTAGCTCCTTTTCCTAAAGTGAATCCCTGGACTCAAAGAATGGAGAAGCGGGCACAGGAGGTCGCAGCCAAGCGGGCTGCAGAACAGGAAGAGAGGAAAGAAATGCATTATCCATTGTTCAGGCTCCTCTACAAACCCAGGCCCCAACACCAGAACCTGAGCCAGTCACATGTGTCCAAATTATAACATAATGATCCACAGGTGTCATAGATTATAACTATATAGCAGACAAAGAATTAAGCTTTACTTGCCTAACTATTTTGGGCTACACTGTATTAGGCGGGGAGGCGTAGTGCAGTCACTGATGAATCATTAGCCTGAGCGCAGTGGGCAGATTACTACGCCAGTGCTGTGAACGCTTGGATCTCCTGCTGATTCTGACACTCTCTGTAGGAAGTGCTCCATCTGCGTATTACACTCATTTTACACTTCAAACCTTCCTCGCAAACACTTCGTCACAGCTTACAGGAGACTGGAGGCTAGGACTGCGATTCTGACAGAAAAATTGTATTATCATCAGCGGTGGGTAGTACTCAGTTCCATTTACTCAGTTCCATTTACTCAGTTATGTAGGCCTGTCATGAGAATCACTGTATCAGCTTCATTCAGTTGCTGTAACAATATATTTTGGGACTCAATATTTATAAAAATGTGTTATTGTGACAGGCCCATGGTTACATTTTTAAATAAATTGTACTTTTGAGAGCAGCTTTTAGTCCTGCTTGAGTAATGTTTTTTGTTGTTTTTTTTTGCTTTTTTTATTGAAGTGACAGTACTCTTAGTTTGGTAAAAGTTTTGGTTACTCTTCCCACTGTGAGTAAGTCTACAAGTGACAAAAGCTTTATGTTGATAATATGAAATTATTTGAACATTTGTGTTTCTTGCACCGCTTCTTCAGATATGATTTATTTTCTGTGTCTGTCCTTTGAAAAGACCAGATTTTTTTTTGAGTATTTAGAGTTTTTGTCCTTCAAATTACATTCACTTTAAACTATAAATCAGATGTTACATCCAAACATTTACTCTGTAAGTTGCTTTTATAAAATACTTTTTTTTACTCTTACTTGAGTCATTTCTTGGACCACTATTTTTCAATCCTACTTCAGTAATATTATTTTTAGATGGTAAATGGTCACATTTATTACAAAGAACAACTCATTCACACTTATACATCAATGTACGCAGACACTGGAGCTGGGGGGCGGGAGAGGAGTGTTCCAAAGACACAACAGCAGTATTCATCTGTGAGATGATCTTCGGATCAGAGGTCAAGCACTCTACCAACTGAGCTACTGCCGCCCTAATACTTGAGCATCATTTTTGGCTATTCTACCCCACTCTGATTATCATTACTATTATTATTAATGTATTTTGTAACAGTGGGAATGCACTGGAATTGTCCAAGTTAGTAACATTATGTGATGTGCAAAATAGTTTACTTCTGTTGCAAGAAAGCTCCATAAATAAGATGAGCTAAGATTTGTGTGAACCAAGGTCATAAGAGGATAACGGCCGGCAATTACCCATCAGCTTCTTCCTTCTAGCAGTACAAAACTCCTCTGTACTGTCTCAGAGCAAGGCAAGGCAGACAGGAACTTGCGAAATGTACGCGTTTTAAAAACAGTTAACGGTTTGCAGTGGTCCAGAGTTATTCCTTAGTTACCTTATGCATCGTGAGCATCCTAGTTACTCACCGTGATGAGTTTACAAGCACGTTTCACAACTTTCAGAGACCCGTGCGAAGTCTTTCCATGCTGATAACACAAACAACAACTAGCATGCTAACACCCACTTCCTCGTTAAAGGACAATAAAACGCTTTATAATTAGACGCAGACAGCAGACAGTGGACTTGTTTGGACCTCAAGAGCTGCTTATATGATATATTCGTGTGGGAATATGGCCTGATATTTGTATGTTTATTATATTTGCTTTTATTTGCATGGTATGGCGTTATTGTGTATTTTGTGGAGGCTTTTATTTTGAAGTTTTAAGCACAAGCCAAACCCATAATCTTACAGACACTGGCAGAGCGCTTATGTCCTAATTAAAGAGTTGGCGCGAAGCTAAGCGGGACGCACATGAATGAACTGAAGCAGGAGACTACAGGAGAGGAGTGGCAAGGGCTGAGCCGAGGGTGTGAGATCGGTGGCACGGGTGGAAACAAGGCTGCGAAAAGAGCGGAACAGGCAAAACAAAGCAATGAGGGTGACAGCAATACATGTGCAGAGGCAGCACGGGTACACGGCAGCAGCGGGATCCCGGGTTGATGCAGAGGCGGCAGCGAGATAAAAGTATCCGGAGGAGCAAGAGAAGAGCAAGAGGAGGCGCATTCCCCACTCTACGGGCATGTATAACTGGAATTGGACAGGTCGCAACAGCTCTGAACAGCTGGAAAAGGAGTAGAGGCCACAGGAGCTGCAGGAAGAGTCAGCCAAGCTTCTATAAATTCCCCCTTCTTTTAAGTTTGTTTGTTTTTTGTTTAACTCTAGCATGCGTTAAGCCCTTTTAGCTGGACTGGTTTTAACTGGTTTGTTTTATTGTGATTTTACCTTTTTTATTGTAATAAAATCTTTTATTCTTTTGGTTTTTAATTCACTGCTCACCTCTTGATTTTAACCTGTGGTTTTAAATTTGGGTCCTTGGCCTCTTAGTCAAGGTGGCGTTGTTGGGTTTTAGAATACATTTAATGGGTTTTTAACAAACGTTTGCCTTTTCGAAAGCCTCTCTCGGCTGCATCTACTTGGGCAAGACAAATTTTGATCAAATACATTGGAAAAATCGAGCACAGGATCTTTATTAACTTTACCTTAAATTCCCTTAAAACGAAGAAAGCCGAAGAAAAGTTTGTGTATTGCTGATGTGTGAACCCTGCTCGTATCAGGCCCTGCTGTCACCTCCGACTCACAGCATACAATAAATAAAAGATCAGTCTTCCGTACCTCCAGCGCGCCCCTTCACACCAGCTGTCTCACGCCTCTGCACAATGGTGAGTGGAATAATAAAGTTAGCGGCGGTATATCTCGCAGTTGTAATCGCAAAGATAAACACATTTAGGGATTACAAGTCCCAGAGACCAGCTCCGGCCTGATTTAAAGATGTTTCTCTCCGAACTATCGCTGTCCATTTGTTCTGAAGCTCTGGGTTTGTTTACTTGCACTAAACACACACACTGGGGTCTGCTTTACGGTTGTATCTGTGGCTGCATTAAATCTTACTTTCTATTCTTTTGGCGCATTTAAAAAGCACATAATCATAACTTATTGTAAAAGGTAGTTCCATGTAGATTATTAAAGGAGCTGTACCTGATTTTTACCTTCTTAAAAATGTGAAAAGCAAAACTTGTTTATTTTAACAGTTTGCAGTTGTCCAAAATTATTCCTTACCTCCTTACCTTATGCATTCTGAGCATTGTAACTATTCTAACTACTACTACTACAACTACTACTACTACTACTACTACTACTACTACTACTACTACTATATACATTTAAATACCACCGCCTATTGCTTTACCTCTAAAGTTCCAAGACATCAAGCTTGTCTGTCTTGCATTTAATCAATTACAGGTGTTTTTTATTGCAAAGGACAAATGTGACTAGGGTTGCCTCTCCATAGATCTGATCTGTAACTTGTTTTGTTCCATCACCTGCTTGACTCCATGGAGATAGATAAATTTAATGTCATACTGTGGAACATTCCAGGTGAAGTGAGACAAGCAGGTGGCGGTTACATAGTGCACCTTTACACTGATAGGAGGCCACACCCACAGAGGGCGCTATGCAAAACAGATTGTAAATGATACTTTAAATAGGGTATTGATACTTGACATCACAGAGGACATACTTCAGTGACATCACACTGGGGGCGCTGCATGGGTGTCTATGTTCAGCTGTTACCATGGAGACACAATGGCAAGTTTTTAGTCTGATGACTCAAGAAAAAATGCAAAATGGATTTAATCCACACATTTCGGGAACCTGTGATCAATCCGAGTGCCCACTGTCCCGTTTAGGTGTTTCATTTTCAACAAAAAGGTGAGAGTAACTAACTAAAAAAAAATTTTTTTTTAAATGTTGGCTAATGCTAGCTAGCTTGTGACTGTAATGTGATTTGAGGGACTTGTTTAACATCACAAATCAGCTCACCTGTTGTAGTTCCAACTAAGTCAGTTCTTTATGGTCAGATTGTCGATAAAGTTTTTTTAGATTAAAGTCTAACTTGAGTAACAAAGCTTCAGACGGGGCAGTGCCTCCAGTTAGCTTCTTACTTATTAAGTTTGTTATGTTTATTTGTATTATGTTGGCCACTCATTTGATTTCCATTCCTCTTTAGCCAGTGGTACCAGATCAAATGTTATGCAAGCCTGTATAGAAATGCCAGCTGCTACTTGTGCCTTTCCTTGAAGAACAAAGTCTAAAGAATAAAATCCAGCCTTCCTCCTCCTCCTCCTCCTCCTCCTCCACCTCCTCCTCCTCCTCACTCACCTGCCTGTTATGAGCCGAGGACCACAAGTGCATCTGGAGTGGATTCAGAGTGTCACTAAACACTGACATAAAGGACTAGAGACTTAGCCCAGGTCAGTGAAGGCATCCTCTTATCCACCAGAGAAATGTGTGACAAAGGCTTTATCGTTTCTGTCATCTTTAACTCTCAATGACAAGAACTTACTGCAGTCAAAAAACATATAAAAGCTACTGCATGCACTGCAAAAAGAATTTCTGTTGTAGTTATGGTTGAATACAAACTGTTCACCTTGATCTGAGGAGTTTTGACTAGAAGAAAGAGGTTAAGAATGATCTAAATAATTCAATTGTTCTTAAAGCTGCAGTGCCTGATTTTCAACTGTCAAAGGAGGAAGTAGATATACCTCTCATAATTCCTTTGCTTGACGCTAGTGTTCTCGTAGATTAATTTCTCTCAAAAACATAACATAGTAACACATCATCAGAGTCTGGTTTTGTGATCACTAAAATGTTCTATAGTTAGATGCAGAGAGCAGAGTCTGGTGTTACAATAAAGAGAAGGTATATATGAAGCTTCACTGGTCAAAATAACTCTTCTGAAGATATTGAAACCAACCGTCTCTGCGTGACAGGGTTCATGTTGCGATTAAATCATTGTTGTGCTTAATTAATTAACCATATATTTATCTCTAGGGGGTATTACACTTTTATGGCGTAGCCTATTAATTGTGTGATGACAATTTACATGCTTTCATGTTGTGAAGAAAATATTATCGTATGTCTTTGTGTAAATACATTTGATGTGTGTCAGTCTGTCAGACCCACACCAGACATTAGCAAGGCTCTGTCCCCATCCCACAGGAAACTCTATGTTGTTTTACCCGTTTAAATGTAAAAGCTGATTGACACATGATGTGAACAGATGTGACCCTGCTTTTGTAATGTGTGGTGTTTGTCATTCTGGTATAAATACTCAGAGCTCAGATGCTCTGGGAGAGACTCTGAGAGGGAGACTGAAGGAGACTTGCTTGGACTATGTTAGAAAGCTGCCGGTCTGTGGCCAGGGCACTGTTCTATCTGGTGTAACAAAGAATAAATCATTTTGTATTTCATAAACTCACCAGGCTTCGCAAAAGGATTATTATTCATCATTCAGATATTATTTTTCGCAACAATTGCTAAAACATAGCATAGTGACTAGCATGGTTACCTTTTATTGTTTTGATAAATACCATATTCTCTGAAAACATGTTAAATGAGTTTCACTTTTGTAACAGGTTTGCATTCCACTAATGAAACTACTGCACATTGCATCAGATTTGTGGAGTTGTAATGTATCGCTTTCAATCATGCTTTTATATATTAATGGAAAATGGCCATGAGGGAACATGGGTGACGTAGGCTTGTGGGCTGAGCATTCAACAGAATCATACAGCTAACCGTAAGGAGGGTTCGAATAGGGCCCTGGGGAGATCACTAAATTACTCATGGGTGACATCTAAAGCCTCTTCAGCCATGAAGATGAGAGAACACTATAACATTGCAAAAATCTCCAAAAATTCATTTTTGCATAATACCCCCTCTTAGGTTATTCAAAGACTTAAAATGGCTTTGATATCCAGACATTCAGAGCCTTTGGTCCAGATCTGGGCTGAGACCCACCAGTTGGGGACTGCTATAGTCTATAGGGAGGAAAGAGACATCTGGACTGCCGCTCCTCAGGCAATGCCGCCCATAACAGCTGCCCGTCTCGCCCATAGCGAAAACCATCACTGATAGAATACAATTAGCACGTGTGGCTACTCAGGCTTACACCAATGTCGTTCCCATGTGTTTTGTTTTCTACAAATTACATGGAGGAGAGGCGTATCTGGCACAACATATTTACATGATTGTGTTTGTCACTCATGCTTTGGCTTGTCAGTTATGCGGATGGTATATTCATTTTTTTTTAAATTGAGAAAAATAAGCCATAAATTAATTACATGTCACTGCATGGATGGAATTTATTCTGAGTATATATCTATATATATGCTTCTTATATGCTTTTTAAAGGAGACATATTGAGTCAAATACACTTTTTGTGGGCTTTGTTCCCTCATCATTAACATACTCAGAGTTGTACTTTGATTCATGCTTGTTTGAGTAATCCTGCATTGTCCTGCATTTGGGACTTGAAAACTTAGAAACTCTGGGTCATACATGTAGGGTAAAAAAATGTCACATAGTCATTTTTCAACCATAAAAAATATGTAAAGGAAAATCCACTACTTACTACTACCACCTTACTACAATGTGAAGACGCAGGGCCTTTCAGTTTTGCAGTTTTGAACAGGAAGTCAGTGTTTCTATTATAAAGCTGTTTTAGCTCACTATTCCAGTTTTCAATGAACAAAATGTAAAATAGTGTTGTTGAAGTTGCCATGGGCGCCACCATTATTATTCTGGTGTATCAAGCCCAGATTAGCCCCTGTCCAGACTAGCCCCAGGTAGTTTGGCCCAGACCATAATGGTTTTGCATAAGCCTGTGAATCTCAATGGCTAATAACTTCTATACAGACTCAGACTATACAGCCACTTTCAAATCTCTCAGAAAATTGGTGCATTGTTGACTTATTGGTGCACATGGACATTTTAAACAAATCAACCTACTCTACATCATGTTTTAGTGGCCAGTCTTTTCTGTGCCTGGGTTTCAGATGACATCACAACATTCTAAGGGCCAATAATACGTAATAAAGATGGGGGACAGATAAAGTCAGTATTGTTAAAATGCAGATATATTTAGTAGTACAGTGAGTTCTTGGGTCTAGTCATTAAAAGAAATCATTAGGTTCAACATTTGTGAATTTACCGTTGAGATATTTAATGGCAAAGCGCAATGTAATGAATAGGAAAAACTGGTTCTTGACCCCATCTGGGAGTATAGCATCATCACATTCTCGAATCTGAAAACTGCCAATAGTTCTCCTTTGTAACTGATTTGCGGGTCAGTAGCGGTCAGAAACAAAAGCTGACAAGTAATTCAAGGTTACTGAGAAAGAAAGATTTTAATTTACCATGAGACAAAAAAGGGTTGTAGTCGTTTAGTCCTGCGGTGTCCAAAATGATCTCATGGAGAGAGGCATATTGAAACAGACCACATGAAGACTGGTTGTCAATACTGTGACTCATTCAAAAAAAGGTCCAGAGGTTTTAAAGGCCCATAACAACATTATTCAGTCTCAGAACTTTAATATCAGGTTAGGCTCACATCAAAATGATCGATTTTTTGGATTTTTCTACCATGTTATAACGTTCCCTCATCAAAAACATGCCTGAAGAGGTTTTAGATGTCGTCCATGAATGTTTCAGTAATTTAGCGATATCTCCTGGGCCCTATTTGAACCCTCCTTACGGTTAGCTGTAAGATTCTGTGCAAGACTCAGCCCACAAGCCAACGTCACTACACAACAATTCTACATAAATATACAAAAGCATGATGCAAAACTGTACACAGCAACTTTACTAACCTGATGCAAAGTGTAGTAGTTGCATTAGCGAGATGTATTCTGATTGTGTTGTGATAGGGTTCTAAAGGGGGAGTGACTTAGCACAGAGAGCAAAGGGAGGTGGAGCGTCAAAAATGAAAATGAAAGTTATAAAACATGTTAATATGTCAGTTTTATTTAGTGAATAAAAGGTAACATGATGGCATAAATATCATATTATGTGTTAGCCATTAATACCCCATAGAAGTAAAATTCCACATCTTTAAGTTTGAGCAGTAAAAGATTTAAAACTATAAGTAGAAAGTACTTCCCTGAATAATGTGGGCCAATTCACCAGAAAGCCCGAGGCCGCATTTGGCCTTAGATTGGACACCCCCAGTTTAGTCGATGAATCGGTCAACTGCGTCTTGGTCGACCAAATTTTTTATTAATCCACTAATTATTTTAATACGATTATTGGATTTATATGACCATCAGCAGAGACGAGAAGGAATGGAGCTGGAGTTTTGGGAGTGACTAGACAGTTTAAAGGGCCTAGGCTGTTATAATGTTGTTTCCTCATCAAAAACATACCTGGAGTTGTGTTTTGTTTCATTGACGCAAAGTATAACACACAAACCCTGCATAGTTCTTCTCTCAAACTGAAAACACTCTGTTCCTCCTTGTGATATCATGTGGAAGGAAGTCCTGCATTGTGTTTTTAAACCCTGTACACCTTCACTAAAATCATTCGGATAATTTCAGTACTAGAATTGCCAATCGCTATTTAACAGGAAAGAGGTAGCTGTTAACTTGAAAACTACTGCTCTGTGACATCAGGAGGTGGAACTGAATATTTTGAACTTTAGCAATGTAAGCAGACTAATAATAAATGGATACTCACAAGAGTCAATTTTGCATAATATAGAAGCTTCAGTCTTCAATTTTCACTTATGAAGATGCTGTTTACTCGTGTACTTCTCTGTATACATAGTTGTCTTCGCCATTGTCAAGTCATGGTTGCTTTTACTCAGTTAATCTTAGAATTTCTTTAGTCAATTTCGGTCCTACTGCTACACTGAAAATCTTATTTGTTGTTTTCAAAATGAACTATTCAGCTTGAAGATCTACAATGAGAGAAAATAATAGTCTTACCATTTTGGTGCACTAGAGGATGTTTTGGAGCATTTAGAATTGCCACAACTTTGATCTAACTCGTGTAGCTTATTCAAGGCTGGAATGTAGTTAATAGAAAGTGTAGACCATAGTAGAGTTTTCAGTGGGCTGAGTCCATAAACAGAATGGTGTCACAGTTTGATCTGTCCCCTGGTTGTTTGGTCAGTTCCTGTGATTGTGACTAAAGGCCCACCACCACCATCTGTGTGTGAGTCGGGCATCTGAAAACCCACACAAACATTCACAGTCATAACCAATACGCCAGTTATGGCCTTTCTCACAATCTTAAAATAACACCAGACTTCAACAGATAACTTCTGCTATTACATATTTGTAGTCTTAAAGATAGGGTGAGCTGAGTACAGGCAGCTGGAGCAGGAGTTTTCTGGCCCAGCTACAGCTGAATGTACAGAAGATGAATCTGTACAATCCCCCGTCTGTATAGAGCAGGGGTCTCCAACTTGTAGATCGGGAGCTACCAGTAGCTCTCCACCCCATTCCAAGTAATTCCCCAAAGGATTTAGGAATTATACATATGATGCTGAATTACATGTCTATCATCACTGAAAAGGGTAGATGCCTATGCGGTAATATATAGATATTGGGATATGTTTTATACAATGCACCCCATCTATGGCTCCGCATCACAGTTATGTCTACTCAATATCTTAAGACCATGAACAAAAATCGCTACCTGACATTTTTGTTTTGTCATAGTAGGTCTCCATGGGAACAGAGTTGGAGACCCCTAGTGGAGACTCTCATGTCTCATTCCTGGAAGTCATACTGATAACAAATTGGACTGGAGTGAAAATACTAACTTGCTCCACAAGAAGAGTCAGAGCAGCGTGTACTTCCTGGCTGGCATTTTTTTAACATCTGCACAAAGCTCCTGAACATGTTCAACCAGACAGTCATAGCCACTGCCCTGCTGTATACTATGCTGTTGCAGCACAAGTAAAAGGAAAATCGACTGAACAAGATCATCAAGAAGGCGATACAGGTGGCAGAGTAGAGCACACCATGGACAGTTCCTCACACCACCTAAACCAGACCTTCTCCAGAGGAGAAGCATGTTCAGATCTACATGAGGCCTTCACCAGAGGAGGAGCATGTTCAGACCTACATATGGCCTTGACCAGAGGAGCATGTTCAGACCTACATAAGGCCTTCACCAGAGGAGGAGCATGTTAGGACCTACATGAAACCTTCACCCACAGGAGAAGCATGTTCCATACCTACATGAGGCCTTCACCAGAAAAGGAGCATGTTCAGACCTACATGAGGCCTTCACAGAGGAAGAGCATGTTCAGACGTACATGGGGCCTTCACCAGAGGAGCAAGTTCAGGACTGCATAAGCCCTTCACCAGAGGAGCATGATAAGACCTACATGAGGCCTTCACCCAGAGGAGGAGCACGTTCAGACCTACATGAGGCCTTCAACAGAGGAGAACGTGGCCGAGAAAGTGGGAAAGATGTATCCTGAACCATCAAACTGCACAACTCTCTGACCTAGAACAAGAGCACTTTGAACCTGCTTTTTGTGTGTCAATTTTAAGACACTGTTTTACAAAGTTTTAGAGATTTATTTATTTAATGATTGATTGGTTAACCTTCTAGTGCTCTTCATTCTTAGTGCATTTCAGTTTTTTTTATGTAAGAAAGGATTTTTATACATCTTTTACATTCCTGGAAAGTTGACAAAATGACAAAATGGAAAAAGTGCAAGCAAAGGTCACATAAGATTGAACTTGTCTGCGCGCATAATTAGTTATTAATAATGTTTAGTAGCAACCTTTCACTTGCTGACCTGTATTTAATACCATGACAAAGTAGCCGGGCAAAGTAGCGCACTTGCTTCAAAACAAAAAGTCGCCCCATTTCTTTAGATACTATAGTCCATCAAAGTATAGCTTATCTTACCTTGCAGGGAGTTGTAGCAGTGTATTCCTCAAATCTAGAGTAGAATTCCTCTCTGATGTATGCAGAAACTGACCCGAGGCAGTGATGAAAATGTAGCGTTGCAAAGTCGTGGCCAAATGTTAACTGGTGTTTAATCTCCATTCAGCAGCCAACACAGTGTGAGTCGTGAGAAAGTGACAGGCGCAGAGGTGCTGACATTTAGCCAAAGAGCAGGCTCCCAGACCTGTCCCCATTCACAGAGTGCACTGAGCAGGGCCTGTAGGCAATCACACCATAGTCACACCTGATTTGTACTGTCTTAAAATGTAAAAAAAAACAGAATTAGTTCATTTTAAACAGTTTGCAGTGGTCCAAAGTTATTCCTCACTTACTTTATGGATTCCGGGCATCTTAATCATTCACAGTGATGAGTTTATAAGCACTTTTCATAATGGTTAGAGACCAGAGCGGAGTTTTGCCATCACGGTAATGCTAACAACAACTAGCATGCTAACAGTGCACTTCCAGTTCAAGTTTCTTATACAAAATGTCTGTACTGGGAAAAAATCAGGTACATGGGCTTTAATTAAAGGTTAATATTGTGGAAAAACATGCATTTTTAAAAATTTAATTTACTTCAGTAACTCCTACGACGCACCGTAACTTCAGCTTACTTACCTCAGTTTACTGCCCAGGTGAAGCAGTTTTTGAACTATTAATTAACATCTAATAAAACTTCTCCATCAATTTCAATTGTAAAGGGCTCTCCATACTGGATACTTTACTTGGCACTTCTGCAGTATATACAAATAACCACAAGATGGAGCCAACGTGTCTCTTACGTACACTTCTACTATTTTTTTTTTTTTTTAACCTAAAACCTTTTTAAATCTTTCTCTGTAATAAATATTAACACTTCATAACACTTTAACTATTTAACTCCATTCATCTTTCACTGTTCCTTTTAACTGTTGCTACCTTAACACATCAGCCATTAATACAGACTTTTGCCTTAGTCATTGACACTGGTTTAACGATTGTATGAGCAGATGTCAGGAGGTATGCTGCTACTTCATTTCTATGTCAAAGTAGTGTTCCCTGAGCTGATGGCGCAGCTGGTAAGACATTGGACTAGTTCGTTGAGGACTGTGGTTAAAATCCCGCCTGACATGTGCTTGAATCTTGCCATTTTTATTACCCAGCATTCCGTGTTTTTCACAGCTGGCACCAGTTAAACTTCATTATGAGCAGAGAAACCTACGCCAAACTAATAACTTTGAGAGTTGGTCTGACCTGTGTAAGGTGTAGTGTAGTTGATACATCACATGTCTGCCTAACCTGAGGTCAGAGGTTCAAGACCAGACCCTGGCACTTTCATGTTGTTACTGGTCGCAGTCACTTGCAATGACTCCACTGTGTCCAGTTTGTTTCTTCCTCTTAATCCAGTTCAGAGTTGCCATTGTCTCTCTTTCTATTGTCTTTCTATCCCAGATGCGAGAGACTAGGTTTGCCCCCTCATCCCAATTTACACTATGTACTATACTGTACTATAGTACAGCATACTATAGTACAGTATAGTATGCTGTACTATAGTATGCTGTACTATAGTACAGTATAGTACATAGTGTACTATAGTACAGCATACTATAGAAGACCGTGGACTGTATATGTAAATGGACATAGCTAACGCGCTAACCACCGCATTCTGAATAGGAAGTGAGCATGAACGCGAAGTGGTTCCTTCGAGCTCTGGTTGCAATTGACTTCTACTGAAAAATCTTCGCCCCTCTGTAACTGCTGCTGTCAGACTTGTAATTTTGGTCTTAACATGTTCGTACTTGTAATTTGGTCTTAAAATGTTCGTATTAACCCACTCTACATCCTGTTGTTTTTATTTAGCTATTTTGTCCTTAAATTAAGATATGAATATTAATAACAGACCAATTCAGTGCATGTTTTCCCCGAGGTCGCTCCCGCTAGCGTTAGCAACAGATTGACAGCCACATTGCTAAGCACCCATCCCCTGCCAAATAAAAGGTGTGAGCGGGAGGGGACATGCACCTTCAACAACCTCGCTCCTGACTGAGTCTTTGTTTTCATGCTCGGATTTCCAAATACGGTCCCTGGTTGCAGATTAGCCGCTATGACTGCTAGTCTTGATTAGTTTAATTTGGTTGCAACCAAACGCTATAGGTGACGTTACACTCTCTTAGTCCACTTCTATTATAGAGTCGATGCAGAAGACCGAATGCACCTAATCGAACCATTAAAGGGCCTGTATCTGTTTTGCCCCTGTAGTTTATATTGTATAAGCAGCTGTTGAGGTTTGAATACGCCTGCTGTGTACTGTCTGCATCTAATTATAAAGCACTTTTTAGTCCAGGAATCAGGAAGTGAACTGTTAGCATGCTAGTTGTTGTTAGCATTACCATTATGGCAAACTCCGCTCTGTAATAATTAGAATGCTCGGTAAGTGAGGAAAAACTTTGGACCACTGCAAACAGTTGAAAACAAACTAGTTCTGTTTTTCACGTTTTTGTGCTGGTCGGGTATTTTGATTGCCAACTTCAGGACTCCTTTGGCTGAATTTCCTTGTCCTTCCCGCTGGCCTCCTCTTATCTTTTATTAACAAATTAAAATTCTTTGGCACTGCCTCACAGATCCCCTGGAAGCCCAACAAAAATGAATTAGCTCTGATAAAAATGACCAGAAAAGAAGCGGATTTGTCTGAGACCGCTAAAAAGTAGTCAACAGCAGAAAAAATAGCTCAATGTACACGTAGAGATAGAATCAATCTATTTCACTTTACTTGTCCCCAAGGGGCAATTTAAGCAATTTGAGTAGTAAAATACAATAATAATAGAAAGCAATAGAAAGTCTTAGTGGAGCTCAACAGGTAGAGTCATCAGAAGTTTACACATCTTCCCATTCCCTTTTTGAGATATGCTGTAATGTCCTATGAACGCAGTACTATGTTGTTATTGATGGCGGATGCTTTTTGTTACATGAACATAAAAAAAAAAAAAAAAAAAAAAAAATCATTCAAATTCAAAAAAGTAACAGCCCTCAGGACAAAAGTGTCCCTCTTCTGTGTCCTTCAGCATCACAGCGTCACTCAGTCTACTGCATTGTTTTAAAAAGTCTGTAGCATCTCAGAGCTAGTTAGCTAACATAGCTAGCTTCGTGCAGGGTACTGCATGGATACAGGAAAAACAAACTGACCAAATCACACAATCCGATAGTCCTTAACTTCTGTCCTTCAAACTGCACAAGCTGCACTTCTTAGTTGGTCAGAATCCCAAAATATTAAGTAAAAAACATAAGATCAAAATTGAAAAAAGCTTTAAAACTGCTCAGTGCTCCATCCAGTCAGCCGCAAGGGCAGCCAACCACAACCCTGGTGTTTGTAATCTTGCTGTAAATGAATTCATTGTCCTCAAAACATTTGTACCAGGAAGCCACTGCCAGCACACCTCTGAGTGTTAATTACGGAGTCCATTGAGAAGATTGTTATTAATTAAAAGCCAATTAAAAATCCAATGAGAGAAAAATACCGGGTGCACAGTATGGATGCATAGAAGTTGCCATGGAAACGTGTGGAGTGCCAGCACCAGCACATGCTAATGAAGTTACAGTGAGCCACATATAGGTCTTGTCTGTTCTCTAAGGGGATTTATGGATATGAAGAAGCCACTCACTAGCGAACACAAGACTCATATGTAAGTAGTTTTTCAAATGCAGTTTTGATACTAAGGAATAGACTCAATACTCAATACTGATTCCAATACCATCAGTATTTAGACAATGTAATTTTCAACATTAAATCGTAGTACTTTCTTTTTATATTACCATGTGGTCTTTTATCTGTGTAATCTCTCAGTCATCCAGGTATGTTCCATTAGGCTCTGTTCTTCTGTCAAACTGAAACACTCTGTTCCACCTTGCGATGTCATTAAGTGGTAATCCAGGAAGCGCTCTACTATGTTTTTCAACACCATACACCTTCAACAGAATAATTTAAATAATCCTTGGAACTGCCAAAGTTTGAAGCTAGAGCTATTGTTTTAGCCTCTTTGAAACGTCTTCGCTTCTCTGTGCACCAGGAGATATTATAGTTTCTGTGGCAATCTCAACTGAATAAAAGTTAAAACAAAAACTTTTTTTTAGAAAGGGCAACAATTTACGGTTATTCTAGTGTATTGCAGTTCAATTTAGGCTAAAACTACCGCTTAAAGTGCTTATGACAGGTTAGACTA
>KN469612.1:0-15763 GCA_000787095.1 Periophthalmodon schlosseri
TATTTAGTACAGCATCTTTATTCTGGATACAGTTTTATAGATGTGACAACCTTGTGCCTCTAGATGGAGTCACGAGTCACGCCCCAAAATACATATCCAGAATTGTACTCAAATATAATGCACACATATGCTACACATAAGTTTAAAGTGATGCTTTATGCTGGATTGTTTTGTGTCTTTGGGGTTTCTCTATTTTTAGGTTCACAACAGGAGCAGAAGCTCTTCACCCAGTTGTCAGGTAGAAAAGGCACTTTTTCCAGACGTGATAAGTAAACCAGGGGCTGTATTGTACTGCTAATGTTGAGAAACGCAAATCCCACTGGCTGCACATAGCAACGGAAAACATCTGGAGTGTAGTAATCTTCAAATGGGAACAAAGCCACGGGGGGAAGATAGTTACAAATGATAATGCATAAAATGGAAAGGACTATTTTAAAGGCTCTTTTTTTCATTGGATGCATGTCGTCTTTTCCTGCGCCGCGTGATTTCTTCAAGGCGCGAAGGATACATGCATTACACAAAACCATCCAGGTAAAAGTGGCTAATATTTCACCGGTGAAAACCTTTTCGAAATTACGCAAGCCGCCAACTGTTTTAGCAGCTGAGTAGGCAAAGGTTAACAAAAACACAATTACAGTAAGAATAGCCCTGTACATAACTGGTTTTAGTTGACCGAAAAAAACAGGAAAGACAACAGCTAGAAAGCGATCTAGACAAATGCAAGACAGAAAAAGTGGCCCGCTAGTGTCCTTTACACCATAGGCAAACTTAATAGAAGACCAGACTTCTTTACTATGCCAAAGGTAGAAGTTGAGGAAACTTATAGGAGAGACTATGCCAAAATACGCATCCATAAAAGCTAGACAACCCAGGAAGATGTCAGATGTGGAGGGCTCTTTGCGGTTTTGAATGAGAACACAGATGACCAAGATGTTAGCAGGGATTCCTATAACAACATTGAAAACTTGTAGAGTGAGATCAAACAGGATACCCTCCACTTGGTGCTCGCAGCCCTCAAACACACTGAATCGTTTGGTGGTGGTGTTAAGGTCAGAGGAGGCGTTCATAGTCCAGAAAGTGGAGTTGGAGAGAGAAAGATTTGAAGCCATGTTTTTCTGTAGACAGACAAAAATACAGAATTTAAACTGTAAATATATAATAAATATGTTTTAAAACTGAAGAATTCAAAGCAAGGAAAGTGGTTATCGATTATTTATTTATTTATTTATTTTTGACTGAAATGAATTTGCTGTTCTTGAACTAGGTTTAAAATGAAGAAATATTGGAAAGGGGCACTTTTGTAAATCTACGAAACCTCCAATTAGGACTCAAGGCCAAAAAGGGTTACAATGAGTGGTGTTTTATGAACAGTTTTAGGGTTGCAACTTTACAGTTATTCTTTATGAATTTAGTTCTTGCCCCTTGAAACATAGGCGCTTTACCTGGAATTAATGGCATTTACATAATGCTACTGCATGCATTGTTCTGCTGATCCAACCAATATTATACAAATTGCTACAGTTTTGATTTTAAAACAGACCACTCTTCTTAACAGATAATAGTGATGCTTAAAGGTGCACAATGTAACTTTTTTGGTGTAGAATCCGCCACCTCTTGTCTCCATGGAGATGTTATTGCTTTGCCTGAAATGTTCAACAATATAGCATGACTCTGATATATAATATTTATTTGCTCAAAACATCCATGCTGTTTTACCGTGAGTCCGATGTAACTTGTCTTGGTGATGTCACCTGCCTGTCTCCATGGAGATAAAAAAGTCTAATGCCTTGCTGTGAAACATTCTATGCAAATCAAAAAACATCTTTATCAAGATTGTTACCTAGTACATCATGAATAATGTCTTCACATTAAGAATGAAACAGAAAATTTGTTAGGCTGCAAAAATTGATACTAATCACATATTTGGTACCCTATGATTATGATTCAGTTGCACCGTTATAATTGTATATTTGTGTTTTGTTTGGGGATCTTGTTTTCTGACCAGAGGCTGTAGTGTTTATTACAATGTGCGATGAGTGTTTTGTCCAATCTTATCATATTTTTTCAATCATATGCATTTATCATTAAAAATATATGAAATGTGGCCTATCATTGGTTATAAAATATTGTGTTTTAAACCACCTGTTTAATGTGCATCCTTATTCTCTCCCAGAACTACTCCATGTTCATTACAACTGTTTATGTTTTAGACCATGTCACCATAAAAACTGCAGACTGGGAACATGAGCTGCAGTTTGGGAGATACGCCGACCTAGTTATCTAACTTTGATAAACCTTCTTAAATCATTACATATCATCATCATTACAACATAACAACTTTTAATCTTCCAAATTTTAACTGCAATAGGTGCACATAGAGACGATCTGTGCTATTCACCTCATCTGTCAATGGCCATACTTTCATGCTTGACTGATATCTCCTCCATATTGTTTTTTTATTAGTCTTTCCATTTTTAACCATGAACAGTCCCAGCAGAATCAAACTACATTTCCCAGAGTGCGAAAAACACATTTAAAAACACAGTGAGGGCACTGTCCCGGGGCTGTTTTTGAGCTGTTATTGTTTAGGCCTCACAGGGACCTATAATTCACTTATGGGACCAGGCCCACAAGCACCTCCCTCTGTCACTGCAGCATAAAAAGCCACCGATCCCCAGATTAAAATGGAAAGGTCACCTCGGAGAGCAGGGATTAACTTTGGGAAGGTCAGGTGGAATGTGGATATTTTTAGAATTCTTAAAAAGTTGGTTTTGTGGCATTTGGCAGGATTAGTTTTAAGTTTGATTAAATGGCTACTGATGATTAAAGTAAATAGAATTGCTAGTCATGGGTTTTGGTTTTCTTTTATGGACTTTTGACCATTCAAAAGATAGAATTTTCGGTTTTGATTTGTCAATTGCTGTGGCAACACTCTTCATTTTTCATCACTGTAAAACTCTTGGCTAGAATAAATGATTAGATTGATTGGACTGGTTTCTTTTTGTAATTTGGGATAACTTTGACCTTAGCAAACAGGCTCCTACCATGCCGCTGCTATTGTCATCCTTGTGTGTTGCAGACTACATTATGGACTTGTGTTTCTCACCTCTCACTCTCTACTGGGACCAGTCACCTTTGAGGAATGCTCTTCTCCCTGGAGACAATGGATTTGAAATGAAATGGATAGTGCATAACAACAGGACATAAAGAAACAAATATCATAAAGACATTTAACAGTGAACGCAATACTAATACTATAAAAGCTAGAGTTTGAAGAGTTTGTTGCTGTCAATTATCCAGTGTATCTGTACTTTTTTGTATTTTTTTCCTCTATATGTAAATATTTGCTCCAACTCTATAAATGGACTTGTAACCGTTTGTTGAAAAAAAATGGTTTCTTCTTTGATACTTGTAAAAATAGGTTATTGTTGATTACTTACAGGCTTACACATGATAACACTACAGGCTACATGTTAATCCATAAATTAATCAAATTTCATGAAACTTGAAATACTTCATTTTAAATGTTCTGAATATGCAGTAAACTGTACTTATGTTGGACTTTCACATGAAATAAAATAATTAAGCTTTTCCATAGTATCTTCACAATCCCCAGTGGTTACAAAACAGTTTACCTACAGTGAACTTATTTTATACCAAGTTATATTTGGTAGAAACACATTTGAAATGTTCATTAGTTTGCAAAGTTATATTATATAGTATTATTAAATTATATATTATATTAAAATAAGTTGGTTATGAAAAGCCATTGTTCCATACACAGTCAAATATGTGTATATGCATGTAATAATGGCAATAATACAACTGTATTGTCTATTACCATTTACTTTATTCAACTAAAAACAAGTAGTATGAACCAAAACCAATGTATTATTTGATTATGTAAATATCATTCACTTACCGCAGTTGGTGTGTGCCACTGTATTGGATATTTCGGAGACAGGAGACGCTTTATAACTTTGACATAATTTCGACCAGAAGGGGAGGATCTTATCTTTCTTTAGGGAAAACTACGTCGAGAAGTACAGTGACTGCGGAGTACTACCACTATTGCTGAATAAAAAAACTTATTGAGGCAGTTTAATATATTCTACTTGAGTAAAAGTCTTTATTTCAGTAAATGCCACACTGGGGTAATTTGGACCATCTTTGTTGATGGCCCCAGACCATAGAAGAAGTTGCCCGCTGGCATATCACAAATTTTGGCCTTTTCAAATCCATCTTAAAGAAAAAATTTATAGCTTTAGTTAGCAATGCTATAAGGGATAATAGTGAAGTTTCAATTATTTGATTCCACCAAAAACCACATGGGGGTTAAAAGACAGCATAAGAACAAAATTAATAATCATAACAATTGTAAAAGGAAAAATAAGTCATTTTACAAAAAGTAAACTTAACTCTAATCTGCTTTTTATAATATAAATATATATGACATTATAGATATATAAAAATCTATAATGTCACATTTACCTTTACCATTGTGAACGTTTGGTTTTAGAAGAATGGTGATGTGACACTAAGACTTGACATAGTGACATTCCTTCCCCCCATACAACAGTCTTGTCAGTTTCCTCCAAAGCCTTTCATATACCGTACAGTGAATAGAGTGGACTGGAGTAAAGGGCCCATCTGGACCAACTGAATAATGCCAAAGGTTACAGAAGTGTCTTATCTGTCTGTCTTGACGTGTGGTTTCAGGCGAGTAAATGTATATTTCTCCTGGAGCGATTCATGTCATTGTCGTTTAGCTCTTCCTCCTTCCCCTCTGGAAGTAAAGACACTCTGGTGCGTGGTTGTTACTGACTATAAACATGCAAATGCTACGTGTTTGCCTGGAACAGTATTTCCACAGTATTTTGGATTTATTCAAATGCAAACACTTATTGCTACAAAACACCTTGAAAACCTGCATTGTGAGCGGGCCTGTCTCTCCACAGATCTGACCAGTAACTTGGCCTGGTGGCATTACCTGCTTTTCTGGATGGAGACAGATAGATTTAATTTTATACTCTGGACATTTCAGACAGTCTGCTGCTTAAAGGTTAGATTTAAAATGTATTTTCCTGATGTTTACCAGGTTGAGGCATGTCCCTTGATCATCTAAGTTCATATGAATCACTCCATTGAAGAAAGAAATAAGGATCCTTCAACAGCGTTTTGCATGTAGAGGGCCTAGAAGTGGCCCTGCTCAGGAGCGACTCCAGTACACTTATATTGAACATGAGTTAAATGAAACTACTCAGTTGTTTGTGCTCAGACTCAGGATTCTCATCCTGTTCTCTGCTGGACACTGCAGACACACTTGCACCAAGTGTAAAACACTTTATCAACTGTTGCACATTAATTACATTTGAGTAGAATCCAATGTTCCCAACACAAGAGCCAGTCTCTACTGACTGCAGTGATGGACTCATTATCATACAGGGGGCTGAGGGGTTTTTCTTATTTTGTTTTTGTATTAGTGCCTTGTGAAAATCAGTTTCTACTGCTCAGGCAACTTATACTAGGAATATGTCTAATTTCTTGCGCATCCCTGAACAATTACATCCAATCTTGGGTTCCACCTTTGATTATTTGTCTTTTTTGCACTATACTGCTACCAGGTAGGCCTGCTCACTGGCCTCTCCAAATGAACGGTAAGACAGCTGCAGTAGATCCAGAAAGCTGCTGCTCGGGTCCTGACTAGAACCAGGAAGTACGAGCACATAAGTCCTGTGCTTAGGTCTCTGCACTGGCTTCCTGTGGCTCAGAGAATAGATTTTAAAGCAGCTTATGTACAAGTCTCTCCATGGCCTAGCACCAAAGTACATCTCCAACATGTTAGTGCCATATGAAGCATCTTGCACTCTGAGGACTTCAGGGACCGGCCTCCTGCTGGTGCAGAGAGTCAGGACTAAACATGGGGAATCAGCGTTTCAGTTTTATGCAGCTAAAATCTGGAACAATCTTCTTGAAGATGTGAGACAGGCCCTGTGTGTTTAAATGTTTAAATCCAGGCTCAAAACAGTTCTGTTCAGCTGTGCAAATGACTGAAACGTTTTTATTCTGCACTCTTTTAATGTTAATTTTACAATGATTATTTATGTTTTGACTTATTTGTATTGTGATTATGTGTCTTATTTAAAGTTTTATTCTGTTAAGCACTTTAAACTCTGTGTATGAATTGTGCTATACAAATAAACTTGCCTTGTCTTGCTTAGTCAATAGTATCTCAAGAACTGTAACAAATCATTTTTAACAATGAACAATTTCATCACTGTTTTAGTTGTTGGAAGATTTGTGGTATAACTTATATTAACACTACAAAATGATGTGATACAGTGCTGTTCTAACTTCTGTTATCATAGGAAAAATATCTGGTAATATGTGGTTCTGATGCTGACCACAATTCCAGCAAGGACAAACCGCACTCAAGTCCAATGCGCACAAAACCACACACATCAGGAAAAATGGACCTACTCAGAACGATCCTCTGTCTGGACCTTGTATGTGTGTGTGTGTAAGACATGGCAAATGTGTGTAAATCTTATCAAGTGTGTAGGTCTACTGAAACCATCATATGGCAAAGATAAACTTCTCAGAATGAACAGACAACACACTCTGGCCTTTGCTAAGATTTGAGTTTAGCCTGATTGAGATTGCCTGTAGCCGATGGGCGTAAAGGGAAACCTAGCTGGAATACAAATCAGCAAGGCATGTTTTCCTCTGATAAAAGTTCCTGCCATAAAAAAAGAGCAATCAGTCAAAAAGTCACCAGTGAAAGTGAAAACGTGGATAGAACATTGCAATGTATTGATCAAACAAGACATACCACTGTGTAAGGCATTCTCAAACTGCATTACTAAATGGAGTTGCCACTTACCAATATTTTATAATTGAATTCCTGTGAAAAGACCAGGTTTCAAATGACTTCGCACCATTCAAAATATGTTGTAATGTGTAATTTTCTTTGCGGTATAGTCAGATCATAGTGATGTTTTGTCAGTTGTGAATTGTTAATGCGTTTTTGTAATTTCTTATTAAATTCAATGCGAAAAACTGCTTTCTTCTTCCCCCATCTGAAAGCAACCACTTAGTAATAGGTTAACAATATGTGGTCTTTAGGTAGGATTGGTTAACCCATCAGTTTTCCATAATTTACTACAATTACTGCCCACTGAATATGCAGTAATCTCCGTCATGGTCCTCAGTCAGCTGTTTGTCTGTCTCCACTGCTGCTGGGCCTCTATCTGTAATTAAATCACCATAATTACAAGGGGCCTAATCCAGGGTGGCAGGGCAACACATACAGCCCATAGTTTTATTCACATTTCACTTTCTAATGGAGTTAATTAAGAAATCAAACAAAGCTGTGGGAATTAGTTTTATTTCTGAGGCAGCCTGGAGTGAGACCAAAATGTGTCAAATTGTTTTAATAGTCCACTTCTTAAATTGTGTTTCTTGCCAACTGATGTCATGCACAATGACACAATGCACTGAAAGCTTCTAATTAGTACAGTTACAGTTTTATATTTGTTTACATAGGGACTAGATTCAACATAGCCATGGGCAGGATATCTGTCTTTTACAGTCTTAAATGTCACATGTCTGGCAAAGAGAAACTGAAATGATTCTTCTGCAGTGGTTTATGAACTGTGTAGAGTTGCTTACTCCTGGCCTAGGATCCAGAATACACACTTCTTCAATACTTTAAAAAGATGTGAGTCTGGTCACCAGTGAATCTCCCTATTTTCAGCTGGGCGTGATTATCGGAAAAACATTGCGGATTTCTGTAGAATCAATGAGCGAAGCATTAAACTCTAGATGATAGGTGACCAATGAGATCATCGCTTCACATGTGTCATTGAAAAAAAAAAAAAAAATCAGATTGCTCGATCACGCCTGGCCAGGCTTGAGGGTGTGGGGACCAGACTGGCATGAATCTGTATACAAAATACAGAAAGAGATGATTCTGGAGGCAAGCTTTCTCTAGTTCAAGAACTATAATTTGTACATGTATTGATTTTCTTTTTCATATTGTGCAGAAAAGGAATGCCTTTTATAATCGTCCTCCATTCTCTTTTATGTCTATGTAATAGTGAACGAACATCTCATTCCACATACAGTTCACAATAACTCCCTTCTACGCATTTCACAATACTTATATTTCCAGTAATCTTGGTAACCAACAAACTTCAGTCTTCCTTCTGTTCTCCTATGACAAGGATAGCGTTCTTGATAGACACCAAAAATGATTAATGTTACAGACAGAGATTGACTTGGCAAATCAATCGCTATCTATTTTCAAATATGTTTTGGCTGCATCCTAGCAGAGCACCTGCAGATCATTCTCTTGACCCACTGATGCACTATATTTTTAAAATATGTTTTTTCATTATTAATGTGTATTTTTGCGACGATGACTTGGGAGTGGCCTTCCTGTAAATAGGGCTTCTAGAAGACTATCTGCCCACTTTTTTATCCCCAACTTGGTTTTAACTCTGGGCATTTTTAAATTAACTTTTAATATTCTTAATGATACTTTTATCAACCTTTATGTAGGCACTGTAAATATTGTACATATTTTATCAAATTAAGCTGGAACTACTGCCTTGTCCTTGCCTCATTTCCAAATAGTTTGATGTAATAAGTTGAACCTGACATATTTACCAAATACAAACAAGCTTTAGCATTTCTTGTTATCGCACAAATGTATTGTCCATTCTAATTATTTTCTGACACCTTTTGAGGCAAAACTGCTTTATTTGCAGCAAAATATGAATGAAATGACCTGAAGAGGTTGGTGGTAAAATGTGATTATGTCATACTCCCAGATGGGGGGTAAATTCACAAATGTAGAACCTCATAATTTCTATTGATGACAAGACCCAAGAACTCACTGTATTACAACATAAATCTGCATTTTGCCAATATCCAAATTAACTGCCCCATGCTTGCATTATATATAGAATACTATAGAATGAAGTCATCTGAAACCTACGGATAGGCTAAAGAAATGGCATAAACAAAAATATGAATTTGATGTTGCTAACATCAAATCATGCCACCAAACTTCCAGAAATCCCCATTAGAAAACAGATATAATTAGCATTCCTGATCACATACACTACACACTACACTATTTTCAGATTACTGTCATCATTTTCACCACCCACCAGTCCCCAGGATCCATAAGCATTTCTTGTGATCACACAATGCATTCTCCATGACACTACAGACTTCCATGGAAATAGACCACACCCTTTATTGACCTCTGCATTGGTGTGGTATTTTTACACTCAGGGCCACTGTCCAACATTAGTGCTACTGCAAAACTCTATTGTAAGTTCATAACCGGAACAAACACCTGCCATTGCTCTCAGAGTAATTATAAACAGAGAGAAAAAGTGGCTCTACATCAAGAAGGGAAACTGTTCAGAGACTTCCAGTATGATTAAAGAGCTATAGCAAAGAGCAAATCTTGTAGTGGATCGGTATAATATGAAGCCAAACTGTGCAATTGACTGTGTAACAAAGTAGAATTTCAAACATCCTTGGATTATAGGAGCAGTAGCAGCACAAAATGAAACCGAGAAAATTTAACTAAATGTATTCAAACTGCACTCACTGACCCATTCGTCTCATTTTAATACAGATTTTAAGAGTCTTTCTTCTTTCTTCCACACAAGCTTTTGTACAATGTAGCCACCAAGCCAAGTTTGAGGTCAGATCTGTGGAAAGGTGACCCCGCATGCAGAAAGAATGCATGTAAATAAAAACATGTTAAATAGAAGATATATAAACTGAATGCCATACAGTTCAGGCAGTGCATAACATCTCCATGGCAATTTAGTCCATCTATCCATCTATTTTCTTCCGCTTACCCAGGGCCGGGTTGTGGCGGCACCAGTCTAAGCAGGGACTCCCAGACTTCCCGCACCCCAGACACTTCCTCCAGCTTCTCCGGTGGGACCCCAAGGCGTTCCCAGGCCAGCCGAGACGTAGTCCCCTCCAGCGTGTCCTGGGTCTTCTCCAAGGCCTCCTCCTCAGCAGTAGATCAAGAGTGGTGCAATCAGTAAAGCTTCGCCCATCTGACCAGAAGGTACCCAGTTCAAATCTCTGGGTTGCACATAGCATATCTTTTCTATGATGGGTGGCTACGGGAAGGACCTACAAATCAGTGAAACCACCAGGTAACAGAGACAAAGAAGGTAGCAGCCTAAATATATATAAAAAACCTATATATCTCAAACAATGATACATCATCAAGTACAACATTGCTCTAAGGTAGACCACATAGCAGTAGAAGCTTTTAAACTCCGTGATGTGTGTGGTCCCTCCAGCTAGCTCTGCCTCTGCCCAGCTGGGTGTGAGGGGTGAGGGAGGAAGGGTTAGTGTAGCGCCTTTAGCTTTTCAGAGTGACAGTGCTGATGGAGATCTGGTTGCAGAACAATTACAAAAAGAAAGACAAATGTGCACAATATGCATGTGGTGATGTTCTTTGAGCCATGCAACTTCATTACAAATGCCTGCTACAATTAAGAAATTATAACAGGAAATGGTGTGAGAGAGCATTCGATTTGTCCATCATATAAACATATTCTTGTGGCATTGAACTTATATATAGGAATTATCTATGAAATAAAAAGATGGTTGGGTGCTATTATTCACAACAAGTACCAAACGCTTTCTAATTAGATGTGAAAAGCTGTAATTGGAGCAGTGTTTATCAAACCCCGTGAGAGGACAATGAAGAGGGTAATGAGGAAGTGAAGCGTGGCCACATAAGCCATAGGAACTTATTTGCAGTCATTGTTTGTATTGGGCAAACATTATACCGATTACTATAGGAATGTGCATCCACTGGTTCTCTTTGGGCCTTGATGGTATATAGTATATCCATGCAGTTGACCTAATTCAAACCTGGTTCAGCCTGGCTTTGGATGTTCCATAATACTTAGGTTTAACATAAATTGCAATTTATTCTCCTCTTATTCATCTACTCCATTTGACCAATCTATCAGTGCTGCTGGGGGAATCTGTTAAGAGCAGCACCCATCTCCAGCTAGGATTGATCGGGAGTACGTAGGAAGCTGTGCATGTTTTAAGTTGATTGAAAAAAACTAGAAGAAAACCACCTACAAAGGGAGAACATGCACGTCCCTGTTGAATCCCTGAATAGAACCCGGTAACTTCCTGCTGTGAGGCGTGAGCTATCAACTAATCCACTGGTCTCTGTTTAGTCTTGGTTTATTTCTGTGGTAGAAATGGTTAATTCCTCACCTATTTTTAAACCTGATTTAGACTTACTTAGGGTGACAGACTCTGGATGATAACACCATATAATTTTTAGTTCTTATCAATCATAACACCAACATTATACTACACTGAATGCCAGTAGTGAGAAAAAAATCATGTTTTATGTAAATCTTACTTTTTACAATTCACGTGGCACCAATAAAAAGTGTGATATTCTCTAAATAAGTGGGAGGGAGGGACAGGGCCTTAAATGGCTGTGCAAGACAACTAAAAGAGGGACAGGTGGTCAGCTATGTAAGGTATACTGCATGTTGATGTTATACTGTATACAGTAGATTATCTTTATTATCACTGGCATGAACTTTCAATTTGTTGTACATACATGAGTAACATTATAGTCCATGGCATCAAAGGCATCCCAGGCAGTTGACAGGAATCTGGTGTCACTCATTTCATTGTCTGCCATGGAAAACCCAGTGCTGCCAACTGTCTGATGAATGTCCAGAGTCAGTGAGCGTGACTGGACTCTCAAAACACGGGGTTTATGCCAACTGACCCCAATTGACCTTTGAGGAGACAGATTTTGACAAGACATTAAATTGTACACAAGTTATGTTCATCTTGAATGATTAATTTAGATATGAGTAAATTGTGAAGCTGTTTCGATTTAATATATTTTGGTAAAGGTGACATGAAGACACAAAGGGCATTTATCAAAGTCAAATTGGAAAGATGTGTAAAATATGACTAAAATGTACTGAGTTGGGGTTGGCCCACTGTGTCCCCCTATTGGACTCAATCAGTAGTGCTCCTACACCTCAGAAGCATTTGCATCATCACAAAACATTCAAAGCATCTGGTGTTAGACTTCTTAATGTATCATCTTGCATATCTGAATATATTGATAATAATTTTTTTATTCAGTAACTCCTCTACAAACTAAACATTGTAAAGCAAAGAGTATCTGGGTGAAGTCAGCTTCTTAGCATGCTTTAGTAAAACATTCCTGAAGCTAACATGTAAGCGTATACGGTAATGGGAGCTGTAGAGACTACATGTTTTGAATGTAAATTCATGGATACTTGGTTTGCTAACCTCGCTGGGGACTGCAGATGGAGACTAGCTCCAGCCAAATCTGATGAAAACATATTTTCTTTTATGAGATTAACGTGTTCAGACATGGTCCTTGTTGGATAAACTAATATACTAAACCAGTTGTTCTTACTTTTTTCCCCCAAGTACCAGCTAAGATAATATTTGCATTTCTGAGTACCGCCAAATCTAAAATTAGAAAATTATCAGGCCTAAAATCAAGGCTAAAATGAGAGTGAACCATGATTAGGAAGTTCTAAATAATGATCTAGCCAAAGGAGGAAAAATAATCAATAAAAATAAACCTAAATAATAAACTACAGCCACTGTGAACGGCAATGCATGTCAACAGCAACAAAGGTAGAAGAATTCAGTTAATGACTAGACTTGGCGTTACTTTCACTTGATCTAAACTCATGTGGTTAAAGGAGCATTGGGGTCTGCTTGGGTGACAGCGCTGTACAGTTTGACACAGAGGCTGCGTCAAAGGGCCCAGGGCACCTCATGACTGCTCATCCTCATGTGACTCTTTAGTGCTTTATGTTTCTACAGGGAAGGCCAAAGTCAGCACTGCAGATAGAGTTTGTGCTGCTGTGCTGTGCCCGTGTTATAGTATGAACCTGCAATCCAAAAGCGCAGATGTTACGGCCACCAGCTGGTCAAGAAATGTGTAGGAGGACGAATTAAAATGCTGAGATGACTGCTGTGCTGACACCGCCCGGGAATAAAGAAACATTCATGGAATTTTACACAAGAAATTGTTCTGGGAAAGAGATCTATATTAGGTAATATAGGTATAGGTAAGTAGAAACACATTATTAAAATGTATAGACAATGTATTTCTTCACCCACTCCTAGCTTATATTGTGTATTATTCTTTGCATAAATTATTATTTGCATAGGTTCCACAAATCTGTGTTCTGATACTTTGCTACATTTTACTTGGGCCTTATACAACTTATCAATTGCTTTCCTAATAATATAAGTCTTTAAATACTTTTCAAATTGCCAGTGATTGTTTTTATTTTGTGTTTTACTACTGTGTCCAAGTATTTTCCTTAACTTTGTCAATATCATTGTAGTATTTGTGCCAATTCAAAGGCCTACATTGGGTTGCATCAAACAGGGCATCTGACACAAAAAACAAATGAATATGGAAGCCAGTCCAAGTACAATTTTCTAAACTTTGACATTCATTAGGGCATGAATATCCCTCATCATATAATTTTCACAGTTATATTACTGCTACAGTTTGATGTTAAGTTTTATGCAGCCTGCATATTAGAGCCAGTGTGCTCCTATGTGGCTCCTACCCCTCCAAGCTTGTTGACACACGCTAAAGGTCCTTGACCCAATGGACGACCAAAGTTCATACTTTAATGTGCTACGCTTTGTGTGCTTTGTAAGAAGAAAACTGTTTTGTTCAGTGAGCCACCATAGCAATTTAGACTCAAGTGTATGCAGTGCCTCTAGGGACTGATGTGTTGTCTGTAATGGCCAGGCTTAACTCAGCACAAGAACAAGTGATTGATTTACTAGTTAGGATGCAGTAATGTGGTAGGCCTATATACCAAGATACGCAAAATCAGACGCAAAATTTTATGAGAACATTGGCTGCACCAGAATAGACACTTCTCCAATACTTTATGAAAAACAGGGAAAAAAAAGAGAGATATCAATGGAACGATAGAAAAGCATAAAAATAAACCACAGACAATCCCAATATCAATCCACAAATGAAGATTGACACCTCGCAGAAACTGGGTGTGCCTGTGCCTCTCTTCCCAGCCCCTCCCTCTGCTCTGACGTCACACGGGTACAAGGAGCGCGTGCGGTGATCAGTGCGGCTTGCGCTCACTCTGCCCGTGTGCCAACTCCTGTCAACTGCCTCCACAATAACCACAATACCGCTATACATTACTTTTGCGCCTTTTACGCACGTATAGCCCACGTTCGTCTCGTTTTCCAAGGCTGACTGCAGATAATTTATTGCCAAAGTTGGATTTTATTGAAGACGCTTGAAGTGAGAGGAATTATCGCGCTGCCAGATGCTGCACAGAGATGAACGGCACTGAGCCACGACTTGAGGAATTCAGCGCAACTATCAAAGGTATTTACTTTATTTCAATTATTTATCTTTGCCGACTCCTTTCAGTTATTTAACGACTATTGCTAGTTCCAAATAATGAAATACTCTGCAGTGTTACACAACTGTAGATAACAGCAGTTTACTGAGTCTAACTTTGACTTTTGGACATGTTAGACATTAGTTTTACGCGCGCGTTTAATTGTTTTGGACGACTCCGTTTGAAGTGTAGTAATATAATAGCCTAGTTTATTTATTGAAGTCCTGTGATGTTTACTAAAATCATGCGTGACTGAACCAATAATAGTCTTTATGAAAGCGTAAAAACGTAAACCATGCCTCGGTGCTGTAAATTACTTCCACCGCTCACATTCTCGTCACGTTACAGATGTTACGCACCTGTAATCCGTTTAACGCTGTTTCAGTTTCTTTCATAAAACTCACTCTATGTTAAATCTGTGTCTCTTTAAACCAAAAGCGGGTTAGGACCAACATAAAGGCTATTGTTTTAGTGAACAATAAATGCTTTTATATAGGAAGATTATTGAGAGAAGATTATATTTGTGAAGTTTAACGAGTATTTGTCAACAGTTATGACTTAAGTAATAAAGATTAGACCAGGGCTATTTAAAACTGTTATAATAGGTAATTACATCTGTTGACGGAGATGTTAGGAAACAGACAATACAGTGTCAGTATTCTTTATATTTTGTTTAACTCGTTCTTATGCATTCTATAGCCATTGAAAGATCAATGGCATTGGCATAGACTACAAGTGTTCCCTATTCGGTTCACTGTCTTTATTAAGGAACAGCATGCAGGGATATACAGGGATACACTTTGAGCATGTGCATTATAAGCAACTTGACAGCTCACCAGACCTACTACCAGAAAACATCTGGCCACTGTGGAGTCAAAAACAGTTCACCTGCTGCTCAGATAACATAACTAGGACTTAGGAAGCAACAAGACTTAAACCAGGATTCAGGGGTAAATGCTCTAGTCATTAAAATAAATCTTTTTATCTTATATAACTTACTGTCCCTAAATTGCTCAACAAAACAAATTTCTTCCTTGCCTTAGGCCTATGTCATACTTAGGGCTGTGCAATTAATCACATTTTTATCAAGATAGAGATTTGGTTATTTTAAATCATCAATGTTCAGCTTTAGGGTATACAGCCAATCTTCTGACTATAAGCTTGAGTTCAGACTTTGGAGGAATCAATGTGGCTATTATTACTCTGATTAAAAGTTGTTCTTGTTTATAGTCAGGAAAATAAAACTGAATATTGATCAACATAGGGGGCTTTTTAAAAACTACTTT
>KN469612.1:25672-69938 GCA_000787095.1 Periophthalmodon schlosseri
AGAGCCCAAAGGGGACATTTACAGTGTGACATTTGACCTACTGTAAGTATGTAAGAGTCCCATACAGCTTCTATTCAAAAAGGTTTATAAAGATGTCTTCACTATAGTATCTGCTCTCTAGATGTTAGACAGTGTAATTCCTGCTTCCTTTTCCTGTTGTTCCAATACAAGTCAGAAATTTGAATTAGTGCCAATTACTTGACAGCTTTGTTTTATGTATATGTACTGTCCAAGAAATCCTCAGATAATAGTCGAAAAACAGCCTCTTTGTTCAGAGATTCTAATTTTATTATCCTTTTGTTTGAGCTAACATAGGCTAATCCATGGGGCATCGTATATGTGTTAAATTTTACATGCAAAATATATATTTTTTCTGCTCATTCTGTTGTTTTGCCTGTAAGCAGTAAGTTGGCAAGTGAAAGTACAATGTGTGCATAACAACAAGGTCCAGAGGTAATCCACATTCGAAATGGTTCTGTCCCTCATTGTTTCAATTTTGTTCTATAGGAAGCAGTTACTTGATGCTGAAGTGGAGGTTTGGGTCACAAGTTTGAGTAGGTTTATAATGGCAATAAAACTTTCCTGATTCTGATTCAAATTCCTTTGTCAGAAAGACTCAGCACAGTTCTGTATGTGTAGTAGTTTTTGTAGAAACCTGCTAAAGATCCCGATAAGATGTGTGTTACAGAAGTCAAGCCTGGAAGAGACAAAGTGGAGCAGATCCAAGTTCCCAATGAAAAAAGTACAGTTTTCAAGCATCTATGGCCAAACCAGACTATAAACTACAAAACATACTTTCTGTCACTAAATGTATTACATAATCAAATAAAACTAGAAACTAAAAACATTTTCTGTCCAAGGACTAAAACTAGATTATTATAATGGTGAGATCCCATGTCTGTGTGCACGTTCAGCTGGTCATTGTTTCCAATGAAGCCTCTTGTTTGTCCCTGTGCGGTGAAAACAGGCAGTGCTGGGAGGAGAGAGCCGCACTTGACCTTTGACCCACACCCGTTATGAGCGCGGAGGGGGGTATTTTTAGTGCCTCCACCAAAGAGAATCAGAGCAAACACAAACCTGCTCGATATGTCCCTCCTCCAGGGTTTAACAGCACATCAGAAAAGAGCAAAAGCGTGTTATGTTCTTTTATCTTCAGACCTCCAGCACACCTCCGCGCATATTGATTCTCTGGTGATAAATCCTTTTGCTTTGCGGCTTGAAAATATCTGTGTGCACTGAGGAGGAACTTGTACTCCCCACAGGGATCACAGGTTAGCTCGTCTGACCAGAGAGACAACTGTCAACCTCACCCGTTAATGTGTGCTATAGTAATGGCTATGCAACACTTCAAACAAACAAACAAACAAACAAAAAAACAGTCAAACAAGTCAAAACATGAATTGAAGCTAGATCACGGGTGCCCAGACTCTTTTACTGAGTGAACCAACATACATTAATGAAAATAAAGTTTGCCTGCAACAAATATATGACTAAATTGTCTTTAATTATTGCACTGTTGAAGGGGATTTACTAAACCAGATATTTTAACTGGCACATAAACAACATGAAGCGTGATTAGCTCTCTCACAGCAAGAAGGTCCCGGGTTTGATTCCCAGACTTGAAAGGGCTTTTCAGAGAGGAGTTTGTATGTTCTCCTGAGTCTATATACAGATTTCCTCTGCCTTCAAAAACACACAGGTCACTTTGGCTCATAGTGGCCGAATCTTGCATTTGATATGTGTAAATTCACTTCTTATTGACATTTTATTACCAACGCAGGTCCCCATACCACAGTTTGACAATCACTGACTATACTATATTACAACAGGCCGATCACATGACCTATTGCCCTGTTAATACCTTATAATGGGTGCTGCTCATTATGTATCAATCACACTTACTGGATGTGCTGATTCATCTCTGGACAACACAATAAACAGGTCAACACAGACTGACCCTGTCCCCTGACCTGAACCCTCCCAGTCTGAAACTCATCTTCATTGCGAAACCACTGGACTGACTTTAATGAAAATCCTTAAAGCCGTGGTGCTGTTTCACAGAGATTCCCTCCTAAGATTAAATCATATTGAGACATATTGGAGGGAATGTGCTCTAAATAATAATTGTACTGTAGCAGCTCACATTTCAAAGACAGGTTTACATGTGCACCTACAACACAAAGACATATTACATAATCACATCTGCTGCAGTTTAATGTCCATGACTGCAACAGCACTTGGCTCTTCCAATGAAATGCCTAAATCAGAAACACTTTCATGAGATGCACGCCATAAACTGTAAATCAATAGGGTTTGGATTTTAAAAAGTGAAGAAAAAGGGAAGAAAAGGGAAGAAATGTTAAGACGTAACAAAATAAATGACAGAACACCAATGAAAAGTTATTTATAAAGACGGATGAGTGGCGAAGCGTATTCACTCTTAAGACTTTTCTGCAGTTGACAAAATTCTGTTTGCGATAATTAACAAAGATAGATAGAAAGACGTATTACAAAATGTCTAAAATCCTTAGCTCCCTCTTTCTTTCACTGGATCTAATCTGTAAACTAATGAATAATTCCAATTTGATTTATCACATGTCTAGTAAATGCATACTTTAGAAGCCTAACTTTGTGCACAAGTTAACAGACACTGGTTTATGTTTTTTAGAAATCCAATAGTATTCCATCTAAGGCCAGCAGTTACCGTTACGCCATCTCAATTTCTTGCAAGCACTATCAGGATTTTTGGTGCCATATACCGTCTTTCAACATAATGTAGTGTAGATCTACCTATTTTTTCTTTGTTTGGCCTTCGTTGTTGAGACCTGATTATGTACATTACTTACACCAGCTGATTCACTGAAAATGACAACGGAGTTAGCTGCCGTACGTTCATTTTGTATTTATATGCAGGTCTGATCCCTGGCAGAGGTCTTGGTTTCCAGTAGCCGCACTTGTGCATGTAGATGAGTTCATGTTGAGATTATAACACCAGATGTACTGGGTGAACAGTATGCAGCACACCTCTTCTATAGGCTCAATCATGCGTGATGAGTTATCCCATTTTTCCCACAGACTCGAGGAGAACACATAAGATAATATATGCCCCATGTATGTAGCAGGACAAAGACACTCGTTTATTGATAAGAGGTAAAAGGTGTGACATTGAAGTTAATTATGGTCTGAGCCTACACAGATACGTGTAATGAGAGTTTGTGTTGATACTATTATAGTGGCGCGATTATGTGATATAATTGCATTTTCAAGGGCATACAGTGATATTTGATCAACATTACGAGGGAAGAAAAAAGTTACAACATTTGATCTGATTTGAATATGTTTTAAAGTATTTGTCGGAATGTTCCGTCTTTCAGCGAGAGCCATCCAAGACCTAAAATGAGTAGAACTGGAATCATGAGTGCTTCAATCTGACTTGTTAACTCTAGTATTTCTGGCGTATAAATATTTGAGCTCATCTTGGGTTTGAAGTGGACTCTGAGTGACACAAGGACAGTGGCTGAGTTAAGTGTGTCATTCCCTCATTCAAAGTGCATGGTCGACTACAGATAAACACTTTTAAATGTAGTTGTAGAACATGATTTAACTCTTGTCATGTTTTCTTTGGCTAGTTTGTTGTAGAGAAAAGCACTATTATTTTGTTGTTGTAGTTGCTGTGCATAACAGCGGCCCTGCTGAGGTCAGTGTGTTTTTGAACTCTGAGGTTGTGTACACAGAACAGAACATTGACCTCCATCATAAACATGTGACATACTTTAGCGTAAACAGGAAAATCACCACTTTGTGTAGTAGACTTAATTAAGAATCACAAATGCGATTGTTTCTTTAATGAACATGAATGAGTTTTGCTATAAAATTGTTGCTATTTAGCATTTGCTCCACTATAAAAATACTGTGTTCTACAGAAGCAATGAGCAAGAATTAATTTAAAGAAGCTGAATGGGGCCTTATTTGAAAAAAAAAAAAAAGAAGCCGAGCCGAGTTTACAAAACCTCTGTCCTCTGTGTGTTTATCTGTCTGGTCACATGGCTGTTCAGATGGTCTTATTCTGAAGCTGTATTGGACCTGTAATCAGCCTTAGGAACCTATGCAGAATGGTCAGACAGTGAAAATGAGTGGTTGAGTCATTTATAGTTTGAAACGTCAGGACTGGTTTGGACAGATTGTATAAGTATATATTAAAAAAAATATTGCAATTGTTACTTGAATCTAAGACATTTATAGGCATGTTTTGGTACATGTTTGATGGATTCCATAGTATCACCTGAATAATGCCATTGCAAGAATGTAAAAAGTATTATATATTCCTATTTGTGATCAAGTTCAAGTCTTGATAGTGGGTCATCAGTAGTTAAAATTTGAGTCTGAGTCAGTATGAAAATTAGCAATTAGAGTAGTTTCAAACAAAAAAGCAAAGAAATAAATCCACTACATAAGGATACAAGTTGAAAGTTACTGTCAGTCCGAGACTACCTCAAACTCTAAGGCCAAGCTTGATTCATTGGTCCACACCCCTTCCTCTAGCGACTTTAGCGTCTTCCCTCCCTTGTTACTGCTCAGCCCTGTCAGAACTCATCTCCTCTGTGCTGTCATACGACCTAAATACGCTTCGTCCTGGGCTAGGCTGTCATAAACAAAATTCATCAAATATTCATCCCACAAAATACTGTCTGCTCCCCTCAATGACTTATACTTTTTTCTGTCCCATCAAGACTCTATAAAACGGTGCAGATGCACAACATCAAATGGGTCTATCAGTACAACACATCTTATCTGGAAGCATATGGCAAGCAGGGACATTTCAAATCAGTCACCATGGAGATTAAAACATTTATCAGTGCCGTGCTAATCCTGTCGACCATCTTCATATCATTAGAGGATTTATAGATTTATGAAAACGAGCACATGGCAATAGCACATGGCGCGCAGATGTGTTACTTGTATAATCAGTCGCATTTACATGGGAAACATTTTGAAGACAGTGATTTTCTGACAAAATACTTTTAATATTTTTTAAAAGTTAGTAACAGTTAGTAACTAAAACATGGTTTCTACTATTCCCACTGTGAGCAAGACTTAAAGGGAGAATAGCTTTACTTGCTCCTTACCTTGAGATGAGTTCAGTTATTTTTTTTTTACTTTAATTGGTCATTTGGGTCAATACTTTTTACTTCTACGTGAGTCATATTATTTAAAGGTATTCTTTCTGGAGAGCATCTCTTTCACGCTGATCTCCCCTCCTCTGCTTGCAGGCTATAAGAAGTCACCATACAAATAGTAATGTCAGTGCGTGTGTGTGGCGTGTGTCTCCTGTTTCCTGCCTAATTACTCTGTGTTTGCTGTTGACATTACCTGCTTTACAGAGGCTCCTGAACACATCTGACAGGTTCACATGGCTGCAGCTGTGGTGTTTAAGCATGCATGTCATACACATTACACACAGACGGATGGGAACAGCTATTCAACAAAACACTGCATTTACTGCATATTGATCAAGTGTGTTCAGGTGCAGTGAGCATACATACGTGCATTCTACCAACATCAAGTCAAACTTAAAGGGGCACTATGTAACTGGTCTCCATCCTGAGGTTATTGCTTTGCCTGGAATGCCATTCTTACTGACCTATAACACGACCTGGTGGCTTCACCTGTTTGTCTCTGTGAAGATAGATTAGTTTAAGGCCAAAAGGTGGATCATTTCAGGAAAAGCAATAACAACTCCATGCAGACAAACGTGGTGGTGGACCCTCCATATCTGAACTTACATGCACCTTAAAGTCAAATAAATTCTACTTACATGAGGTTTACTTCTACTTCTACTACTTAAAAAATATTAAACAATAAACCATAATCCAGACCAATTCACTACATCTACTACAGTGTTTTGCCCTCCACCATCGCAGCATCTGTTGCAGTAGTGTACATATTACAATGGCCTGAGTCTACTTGTGAATTATGATTGTGTGTTTTGTTTTATTTATTGGCAGATTTTTTCTTTCATTATCTCATTTTGTTACAGCTTTTGGCCTTTGTGTAAACCATAGCAAGGATTATGTTTCCCTGGTCATTTTGGTCAGATTACATGTACAGTTGTTCATTACACTTGTCAATTCACTTAATCAATATAAATAATTTAGAGAAGATTAATATAGTTATGGCTCAGTGTAACCTTTTACAAGACTTATCCAATCTCCTGTCTTAATCTCATCATAGAATTCAAAGCTTCTTCCTTTCAGTTCTTTGAATTGTGTGAGGTTTATGGTATGCCAACATTAAGATGTTTATATGTCGTGCAGAATATGGCTGATCACATTGAACACAATTACTATATCCATGAATGAAAGATGACTCCATGTGTGTTGTTTACATGTTATGTTCTCGTGATAGCCTGAAGATGTTGTTGGTGTGCGGTCTTTGAGTACAGCCTCTGTCCAGACATGACAAAAGATAACGCTTGCTCCCTCTAATTGAGCGACCATAAGTCAGGCCAGAGGCATTTGGTTACATGCAGTCATTCACGGATCAGCTATTTGATTTACAAAGAGGGACTCACGCTGCAGTGACGAACATGTTACTGTCATGTGGCTAACTCATTGAAAACAGTGGTCAGACCAGAACAAAATCTTACAGTACCAAACTGAGTGGTGCTTGTGAAATACTGTTTTGGGTCTTCAGGTTTGAACAGTGGACTTCACATTCACAATTCATCATTTCCAAGTACGTCCTTCATCGGCCCCTGCTCCAAAAAGCAGGTCAGCATCTGGCTCTAAGCGGCAGTGGGTCATCTTTGACTACACATGAGAGGCACCTCAGGATAAGTGTTATTTTTACAGTGCACTCTGGGTAGTGTTTGCATAAGGGCAGCTACAAGCATTTAGCAAAATCACTGTGACTGCAAAATAAACTATTACCAATATTACTGGTTATTTTTAATACTAGGGTTGTGCAGTTGATATAATTTCAATTGAGAGTCATCTCTAATTGTCAATATGTTTGAGTCTACACTGTAAAAGCATGTGGTTTGAAGCTCAGACTTCATAGAAATACATTTGACAGTTTCATGTGGTAAATTGCAATTACCACATTGAAAGACATTTTTATTTGTTTTTGATAAGACAAAATAAAATGTAATCTAAAATTATGATTGATCAATATGATGAAAATTAATTGATTCATTTTTAGACATATCGCCCAGCCCTATTACTGGTATTGCTTCTACTACTACTGCTGCTACTACTACTGGGGGTGGGACAAGACACAACTCCCACAAGACGACACAAGAGTGGGCCCACAACAACAAGATGAGACATATTTTATAATAAATACATTTTGTGGATCAGTTCATAATTTTGCCCTCTCAATTTCAGTACAAGAGGTGTAAGTCAGTCTTTTGTTTAAGCCAAATGTAAATGTATTTTATAATAGATCCATGATATAAATACATGGGAAAAAATCTCACAAGATAATTTTTCTCATGTGTGCACAGTCTTGTGGCAATTTTATCTCGTTTCATCCCTGACTACTACATTATAATCTATACAACAAAATCACTTTTATCATACTATATCAACTGCAACTAATAACAATTCTGTTACCACTACTTTGACTACTGCTGACACTGCAGCTGAAAACACACGTACTACTTACCTACATACAGATAAGAACACATCAGCACAAAAAGTCAACAATGTTATTGTTGTAGTTATGTTGTAATACTGTTGAAATAGCATGGAGACTATCAACATCAAAAGTATAGAGGTCAAAAGTACAGCTATAGCACACTCCGCATGTTAGTGGTAGGTAAGACACAAGAAGCATGTATTTAATCACCATAGCATTTGCGCAAAATACGATCATTTGACCAAAATGTTTTAAATTATGTGGATGAAGTAGGTTAAAAAATATAAAGATATTGTTTGGATAATACACGATCAAACGATATGCTTTGAGACAGAAATCATAAAGATAGCCATCAAACTTGACCGATCTTACTGCTAGCGGATATAAAGCTGATAAAGGAAGTAAACGTAAGGGTTTGTTGAATGCTTTTGATGTAATACAAACAAATGCTAGTTTTATCTAATCTCAAAGTTAACATATATTTCTTGGGTAGTGTATCTTCTAAATATTTGATCTCAAGTCTCAGTTTGACTCTTGTCCTGAAGTGACTTCAGTGTCCGTGCCTGCAAGAATATGAAGTACACTATTGTTTTATTCATGTTGAAAGGACTTTGTTTTCTGCTTTAAAAAAAACATACAGGATGCCCCTCCTCGTTCTTTAGCGCTAGTACAGTCAAAGAAATCAGGGAAGATACACACGTGACATGGGATTTTTCTATTGCAATTTGTGATTTATGTTTTAATCAAAAGATTCTGTTCAAAGTTCACATTTAAACCGCATCCAGGAGAATTGACAAAAAGACTGAAATTTGAACTGACAAGCTAAAACTAGAATCACATGCATTTCAGAACATGTTTGTACAGATCTAAATTACATGGTTAGAAGTTTTATGCTGAACAAGACAGGTTATATTGTTGTTTGTGGAGGAAAATATGGTACTTCAAAAATTGAAGTCTATATGATTTGCTAATTGCGTCCATTTAAATCTATTATTTCCTGTTGCAGTTAAATATTTTTTCAAAATGTCCAGCTCTAGTCCATACAAAAGGAGCAAAATAACAATAATTCCACATAAGCTTCCAATAAGGGACAATTTCCTACAATGCTTAAGGTGAAAACAGAGAAAGACCCCAAAAGTCATAATATGGCCTTACTGTCCGCCACTTGAGGCAAATAGTTTGTAGGATATAGGCTCAAATCCCCCTAATATTATGCTGTATAAGATGAATGAAAGCCTGTAATGGTAATAATATCTTTGACTGTAGTCTATAAACAAATATTATCATTGCAAGTGCTTATGTTATGCAAGTAATCTCTCCAAAAGATATAGTATGTGTTTAAGTCCAATGTACAAAGCTTATTTATTGGCTGCCATATAGGAGCCCCCCCTTTTGAACCATTATCATCCGTCAGTAACAACTTCTGTCATATTGTGTAAATCTTTGCCTGTCCTCCCTAAATATGGGTAGGTTGGGAGTTGAGGTTGGGGTGCTAATGTTTGCCCCTGTCTGAGATACTGAGGGAACCCAGACGGACTGATCTGTAAGGATTACTTCACATAAACAGACAGTGACCTGAGGGAGAGCAGCTTTCACCAAAGGACTGGATAAATCAAAGCAGAAGTCAAGGAGTCATAAACTTTAACACAACTTAAAAACAACCTGTCATCATGTGATCGCTGGAAAATGAGAAAGAATGATGGCCTGGTAATACTCTCAAAGATATTGTGAAATTATGAATAAGAAAAATTTGTGTCAAAATACAGTCACTGTATTATGTTTTGTGATTCATGTTGTGAGCTCTTTGTCAAGGGGGTTTGCTCAAGGTTTTATGGGACAGAACAAGCTTGTATCATCCAGAAATGAATTCAGCTACTTGTGCTTTTTTCTTTTTTTCTTTTGTCGTAATTGATTTGAGATCCTGTTAGAACTGAAGAAGCTAATTTAATGAGTGGCAAAACTTATTCACTCAACTTTATTCTGCTTGAATGTTACGTGGTCCACTGAGTGATTACACAGAACTGGAGAAACAATTGTAATCATAATTACAATTCTACAAATTGCACAGGTCAAGTCTCCATTTGTAATAGATGTCTCACATATTCTCACACAACACTACTAGATGCTATCTACATTACTACTGTCTGACAGCAGGCTAACTTTGATCTGACAGAAGAACAAGGGCTGCTGTTTGATCTACTGTTACCACTACTACTACCACTGTTACGGCGGCTGCTGCTGCTGTGATAAGAGCAAACAAAACATGATCTTGGCAAAACATTGTTGTACTTCACAGCTTTAGAACACAGCGCTGTTGTGTTGCTAGTCACTGAGCTTCATGTTGTGTACGTTTAGCAGCTGTCCCTGTGCTGTCACACTGGAGCGGCTCCAGGTGCAGGCTGCTGTGAAACTGCTGTGTTTGCGCCTCTCTCATTCACTGTTTATTCTCAATCCAAGGCAGGCACAGACAGATTATTTTGAGCCAGCACTTTGTTAGGTCCCAGGAGGCAGAAAACCAAACGCTTTAGCACTTTCACTGAATGTACACAGCGTGGTGCATATTCAAAGTCATGGCTCATTGTTTATTACTGATTTATGGGAGGTCTATAGATACTGTGCTATTTGAGCACTTTCTTTTTGCTCTCACCTTTAAAGATTTTGCTACTAAATGTTCTTTATCAAACTACAAACAGTAAGTATTAACTTCCGTTTGGGTTCATGTGACATCACAGCATCTTGAACTGTCCTAATTAATAAATGAGCTTTCTGCTGGGTAAATTGGAAGAGTGAAGCGATGAATGAGAATGGGAAAGTTTTTTGTTCGTACATGTTTAAGTCTTTAAATGTTACTTGTTACTCCTCACTGTTTTTATGTTGTGTTATTGTCCTGTTATTTATTCATTTATTTTTTGCTTTTTTGAGAATGCGAAAAAATAAAAATAAAATAAAATAAGTACCTGGCCACAATTCTACGGTAGAATTTGCCTTTTCACTGTCCAATGTTTTGACTGGTGTATAGTTAATAGTTGTGTAATCAAACTGTCATCTTAATCAAACTAAGGTGACATATCTTTTTCATTATTAAAAAGTGGTGTGATTATTCAAAGACTTGAATAAGTGCACGATTGATATGGCTTTCAAAAACAGTGAATTGCCCACAGAACAAGATTTATAAGCCCTATCAAATACCAAAGTGTTATCATCATTTTCTTTGCCATTAATATGATATGGTATTTATAAACTGATGACAATATTGGGGCATAAATGATGAGCTTTCAACAAGAGCTAATGGAATCCGGTTGTTGTTGACAACTGTGAATTGATATTTTCACAATTTCATTTAGAAATAATTGGAAAATTATGATGCCAAGATAACAGCCTGTACCAAAATATCATGCCCGATGAGGTTACAATACCATTCCCCATTCCCACACTGGAGCTGCTACCCACAGATTTGTTCTCGAAAGCTTCTCCACTCCCAAACTGAGCCAAAGACAGACTGGTTGACAGGAAAAGTAAAAAAGAATAATTATTCAGCCAACACAAATGCAAGTGAATGCCAGTGTAAAGCACTGCCATCTGTTAAGATCGGTGATGTGACGGTGAAGTCACTGTTTGCACTGAAAATACAGTTTGAATTATGTTGAAATTGATTAAGTTTAACATGGTCTCTCTGAGCTACAGTGTGTAAAGCGGCAGAAACAGACACAGGTGGATGTTGTTTCCTTTGTATTTGTCTATTAGCAAAAGATATAAATGTGAAACTGGGCAAAAATTATAGGCTTACAGACTTTTTTATTTAAAGGATCTAAATTATTGAAGTAAATTTCTTCTGTCCTAATTCCTATTTTATAAAGTAGATTTGTTAATTGTCAATACCCCATACTACTGGTCTATAACTTTTTTTTTTTGCAACATACCACAGAATGTAAAAAATACTACTGTATATCCCTATACTAATTAGGTACTTTGGTCACTAGCTAATATCGTGTATAGTTCATTAATTGATACATTTAATTTGATATTGAGATTGAGGCATATACAATCATGTGTTTTCATGTTTCATGTCTACCTAGTACCTAAAACACTGTGGGCGGAAAGACGCAGCTCATCAAAGTTTTCCTGTATTTTGGCCTCAGTTAAACCCCATCCCACACAGCTATTGTTCCTTACACAATCCCATGGCTTCCAGTGAAAATGCAGATGTGTGGCAAACAGCTGGAGTGGAGCTGGCGCCCATTCCGGCATGTGCCCACAGGGTCAGTGCCAGTTTGAACAGTGCAAGGGACAAGGGTTAGCTGCTTCGTACACTGTGTTTTTATTTGTCAAATGGTACTCATCTTTGTTTGTGTTGTGCCAAGGACAGAGACGTGTGTCCGCACTCGCTGGGCTACAATGGGACAATTCAATAACAAAACAAAAGCACTTATTTGTTCTGTAGATGAGACGAACAGCTCAACATAGCAAATAATAAAGGTATAATATAGCAGTAGTTCAGTTTGTGCCAAAGGTTGATGGTCATTGTGTCCTTAGCAAAAACAGTTCAACCTCCTAGCGTCTATATGCACATTTGCCTCAAATGTTCTGCAGTATGGCCTTAAAAATATCTATTGAGACAAATTGGTGATGCCAAGGCCAAGGTACAGATCAGATCTGTAGGTAAGCTCGCTCACACTTGTAAAAATTCATGTTTTACAGGGTATTTAGCTGAACACCTGTAACTGACTAAAGATAGATAAGTAGCTATTGTACGCAAAGCAATAACATTTCCATGAAGACAAAAGTTAGCCCCTTTAACTCAAAATCAAATTATATTTTATTTACATTGTAAACACCTCACACACTGGATCACATAGTTCTGCATGATCCAAATTATAAAACTAAGACATGTAATGAAATCTTGGACCTGGTTGGAGTCCATGCAGCCATTTGTGGTAAGCAGCAGCTGAGTGAAACGTGACGATCCACAGTCTTTCACCCACAAATCCCCAGAAATTTGTGCCAGACAGATAAATAAAATCTCAGTGACCAAATATGGACAAGACGAGTCCAGTGTCTGTGAAGTCCTGGTTTATGTAGACAGAGCCAATAAGTCTTCTGGGTGGTCACATTTACTGCAGAGGCACTAAATGAATGTATTTCCAGTTATTATGTAAGAAATTGACCAAATAAACAGAGAGCAGAGCATGGTCTTCCTTTTAAAGATTAATGATATGTATTTTTTTTCATGGCCGATCCCGATTGTTAATAAACCATAGCAACCGATGGCCGATAAGCTCTCCTAATATGTTTGGCCTGATAAGGCTGATGTTGATCATTGCCACCAAATTAAATGATTTGAAATTGCAGGTGCTATTTTGGAGATTTAATGTCAATATCCGATTAGTCAGTGGTGGAAGGTAACAAAGTAAAAGTAGTAAAGTGTTGTATTTAGGGAGATTTTTTTGATATCTGTACTTCACTGAAATACATTTTACAGTGAATACTTTTTACTTTTACTTCACTACATTTGAGAGCAGATATCTGTACTTTCTACTCCACTACATTTTGAACAGGACGGAAAAGTAAAAAGTACTTTTCATTTTTCATTTTTTTACCATTTTGGGGTAACATACTGACTAACGTTTTCGAGTTCAAGCTTCGGCTTTGAACAAACAAAAAGAAATACACAAAATTCATGAGAAAAAATGTAAAACTGATTCGTATTGCTCCTACTGACCAAAATATGTATAATTTTTAATCAATATCACTACCTTTAACACTTGAAAAAATTGTGTAAAATACTTTTACTTTTTACTCTTAAAGTACATTTTTAAACGGGTACTACTTTTACTTAAGTAAATTCTTTCATGTGATACTTTTATTTTTACTTGAGTAACTTTATACCTCTGTATCTGTACTTTTACTTAAGTAACAAAATTGAGTACTTCATCCACCACTGCGATTAGTCTATCTGTACCTCCTTCAGTGTGTTTTTGTCTACATTTTATATATTTTGCTGGACTTGGAATACATCTTTAAGAGCAAAACCCATCAGTGAAAACATACATAAGTCCTCTTATATAGTAGGAATAGAATAGTTACTAATTTTATCGCTATATGGTACTAAATTAGAAATACTATTAAACTCTGTGCTGTACCGAGGGCCCTCAATGCCAGCTCAACCCATGTTATCTAGGCCTACGTCATCAGAGATATAATACTCCCTACAATGGAAGCGTAACTAGACTGGGCTGGACTAGACTGGAATGGACAACACTATCACAATGTCTTAAGGGTTCATGTCTCCGGGTGCTGGGTCTGCACTGATGGTACATAAACTTCTCCTGTGTTAGATCTCCAGCGTCATGCCTTTTGTTTCAATTTTTAGGCTATTACAATTTATTCTATAACAAACGCTATATTGGACATTTGCACTGTCAACAAGCAGAAGATCCACTGCTGCTTACATTTCCAGATCTATTTCTGTGCTTCCAGTCAACCACAAGTACGGTCACCAAAGATGGAGCAATTTCCTATAGTGCTCCTTACAATTTAGATTAAAAGAGCTCCAACCCAAAGGAAGAAAATTAGTCAAAACAAGAAAAGACTACCATTATCCTGATTTTACTTTAGTACATATTGTACTTAGGAGCAAAGTCCATAAATCTTTTAGTAAGATACAAAAAAATGTTTTTCCTCTTCTAAATTTGGTAAAAATCCACTTCATTTATCAATATGTCACCAGGGGCATACCAAGGACAGATAGAGATCTGCTTTTGCTACTAGAGATTCCCAGTAACGAGCCAAAAGTTCATACACACGATGAATGTTCTGTGCAAAAACAAGTAAAAAACAAAGTGACAAAAGACAGGACATGCTAGTGCCACGTGTGACTCATTAGTAAGATGAACAACAGCAGGCTTCCAAATGGAGTTTCCATTATGCTTTGGTAAAGGCACTGCTCATAAGTCACTGCAATTCACAAACTCTATGGTGACCCCTTGTACCCAATTCCAGGAAAGTGTGTCATCAAATTGTAAAAACACATTCATCAATCAATCAGCTTTTTAAAACAGAAAGAATGTTTCATGATTTCTGTGAGATCTGTGAAATATACACATGGGTTATTAAAATGACAAGAATGTTTGTTCTTGGCTCCTTGTTTTAAAAAAGTAACTTGTTTCTGTAACAATATTGATAATAATATAAAAAATAAACACTTTTTTTTTTTGTAAGAAATAGTTTTTTAGTAACTCTGTCAGAACTGCTGTTGGGCAAAGAAACATGTTAGGGCCCTGGTTCTCCTGAGGTGTGTAAAAAGTTTGAAAACCACTGTATTTGGGAGTACCACAAGTATATATTTGTGTGAGATATTTGACATAAATTGTAACATAACGCTTGAAGCCTTCAAACGACCGAGCGTTGACAGCCATGTGATGTATGTGAGACATGTTTATGAGGATACTGTCAGGAGAGAACGCCTGACACAGCGGCATGTTGGAGCAGCTCTGAACTCCACCTCACCTCATTATACAGACCCCAGGCTCTGCAGCAGTGTTAAGGACCAAGGGCACAAGGGCAGTCAGCTTATGCAATCAGCCCTGTCCTAGTCCCTTTAGTCACAACAAGGGCCTGTCTCAGTGGTGAGAGACAGTCTTCTCAATGTCTCTCCACACTCCTCATTCCTTTCTCATCCTCCCTTCTGTCCTGTTGAATGGAGCTGTAACAATTAATTAGAACAATCGTAACTAGACGACAATTAAATAATCATCAAATATGCCAAAAAACCTTTTATAACAAAGACAGCAACATTATTAAATCAAAATGTCAAAAAGGAATGAACAACTTTTAAAGGTTATCAATACTTAACTTTATTTGTAAAGATAATCTGTCTAGAACAGGGATGTCCAAAGTGTTTTCCTTAGCGAGCCAAAATGAATGTGCATTAGCGGGTCGAGGGCCAAACATAATGACATTTTGCTCATAACAATGTTCTGCAAAGAAATGTATGATTAAATTGATTTTAAATATTAAGAAACAGATAGAACTGCCCTCCTTCCCATCTCCTGACAGTCTTTTCAATACAAAATTGAAACAAAATAGGGCTGCGTGGCCCACTTCCGGTCTAGAAGAACCCTTTAGTCATGGTATTGAAACCTTTATTTGGTTAAAAATGTATTTTAAAGATGTCAGTGTGCAGTAGAAATAATTGCTGACTAGTCAACTGCTAAAATAATCATTAGTTGCAGCCCTGATGTCCAAGCTATACCGGGCTTGCAAAAGATGGGTTTCTGTGTCACCAATATAAATACTCAAATGAAAACTCAAATCTAGTCTAGAATAGCAGATTCAACCCATTCAGTATAATTTAAACACAAAACATTTTTAGTAACAGAGGTTTCTTACAGTTATCAACAGTTAAGGTTTCTCTAGTTAAGGCATTTCATTTTCCGTCCAAAAGTATATTTCACCTATGATATAACTGCTGCCGGTTTGGTGTCTGGCACTGAAACGATCAAGGCAACTAGTTTACTGCGTACATGTTTTATCTTATGTACTTGCTTTGGGACTATGACATGTTTGCATTTGGACTGTGCAGTTTTTTTGTCTTTGTTTTTTTTTTTTTTAAATCTCTGGAGTTTTTATGCATGGAATAAAATAATATAATCACAAAACATATCTGGAGGCAGTAGTTAGATTTGGAGCGAAATGTTATTGCATTTTTCAAAACGCAATACTTTTTAAAGCTGCTCCCCACATTCATCTTTGTATGTAGACTTCATAATTATGTTTGGTGCACAGGATAACGCAATGGAAGCTAATTTTTGTGCTCTTGTTCTGAGTGGCCACTTGAATTGCACAAGGCCATTTCATGTAGTTTGTGTCTGAAAATGTGCGTCATTCATTGTTTTGTTTTTTTTCTTTCATTGAGAGGTAACTACTCAATACTGATATTACATGTATTTTTATGTACACTAAAAGGTATATATTTTTTTAGTTTCTTCTGCTAAAACTGTTTCAAAACATATAATTTGCACATGCACATGACAAACATCTAACTCTAAAGTGCCAGAAAAAACAAGACACCTACATAGGTAAAAGCTGCAGATTTTGTCCCGAGGCCAAAACGGGCTTAAACAACATGTTTTGGAGGGTCGAGATTGATCTGTTCACAGTGGAAACCCTGAGTGCTGGGTCTGGCAGTCGCTCATAACAGCACAATACACAGGCCTAATTACTGTTGCACCTCTGTGTCCATTAGTTCTGCTCCAGCTCACACCAAATGACCAGCGCTTTCCCTGTCGCCCCGAATCGAACCTGTCAGAGCAGACACATCAGACGTGACAAATAAGGACAAGTGCAATGTCTCAGTGGGCTTTCTCCTCCAAGACTTGTTTTGACCCCTCTGTGTTGTCGTACAAACTTGGGATGATAATTTGGTATTCAGTGTCAAGGGACCATCAAAGAAAGTGAAAGTGTTACAAAGCACGGTAGTTCCCACCATACAAACGAGACACAGAAATGCAATGGAAAGCCAATAAATAAAACCAACTAGATATTGTGACTAGGCCTGCATGATAACACATTTTGAAGCACGATATATGGCTACGGAGAAATATTGCGATAAATGATAATATTGAAATGACTTTATGTCACTGTCACAAAGCAGGATAATCCCAGTAACAGTAAATTTTAAAATAAGTGATTGTTAAAAAGCCTGAACTGCAACAACTAAATAGCAGATTGAACTAATAGTCAGCCATAGACGTTATTTATTTGACCCGCTAAAGCTCAAATCTTACATTATTACATAAAAATGGCAAAAATCTCCCCACTATTGCAAAGAAACTGTACACACGATAAATATTGAGCCCCAAAATATATTGTTCCATCTTTCATATATTGGGCAGTAAGTTGATATAGTAATTATAGTAGTAGTAGTAGTAAAACTGCACAATTTTAGAACAAAAAGTGCACATTGTAAACACCACCAGGAGCGTTAAAATTTGAGAGAATACTGAGAAGACATGTTTGTAGAGGTCTACACTACTGGTACAACAGGATTTTGGATATTTTGTTCTTAGCAGAGGACATTCTATTCTCTTAATAATTGTAGCCTTTGCGATTTGATAACTGTGCCAACATGTGATTTTGATTAATTTGCAATATATTGAGTAACTCGAATACTACTAGCACCACCAGTCTTATACAAAGTACTTAGACTGTAGCAACATTAGTTAGCAGCAGTAGATTTTTTCTCATAGAAGCTAAGTACACTTAATAAGTAAATGTAAGTGATTTGTTTGTTTGGTGCAGCGCATGTTAATGAATATGCCAAATGTTGCCATCGGCTAATTTCCATTTGTAAAGTGCTTTATCTATTATTTGCTGTAGCTGTAGCTGTAACTGTTGTGGAAATTAAAGAGTGTCTGTAACAGAGCAGTGACTACGTTTACATGCACACAAAAGACTGAGATTATTGAATGTCATGTGACTAATGTAGCTAATTTTCTAAAAATAAAAAGGACCAGGTCACCAGGTGTGATAATTACATTTCTTTTGTGCATGTAAACAGGCAACACAAATCTGATCTGATTATTCAGATTTTTAAATGTACCCAGTGGTAGTTTTCACAGTAATGGGGGTAGTGTGTTTAATGAACAACAAGTACTTCTCAGTGCACATTTTCAATTATTCACCCCTTTCTAAATTTAGGTCAGGGGCCCATTCTCCAGGCCAAACTGCTGTCTCCTCACTTTACTCACTGTCTATTTCGTCATCCTGCCCCTTGCCCTATATTTGCTTGGTTAATCATTATTTGTACGTGGACCTAAATGTTGCATAAAAACACGCGTTTGCAATTGGTGTGTGAAAATTTGTCCATATGTGGTGTCAGGGCTGACATGATAAAATGGGATTCCCCTTTGGAAAACCACCTGTATACCACAAACACGCGCCCACCCACATGTACATTACACACTCTCACTCAATACATGTGGGGGACTTGGTCTGGCACCGGTCATGTTTGGTCTCATTATCAGCAGCCTGCTCTATAATCTGCTGCGGTTTTTGTTTAATTTGTGGATTTTAAAGAATAGCTTTGACTTATCGCAGTTGCCAAGTTTCCTTTTGAGGCATAAATTGTCCACATATTTTACGTAGGGCAATTTCACACATTTCACAGATGTGTGTCCAGAGTGTTATAGGCGCAGATCATTATAAAGATGTGGGAATTGTTAATTGGATTGAACATAAATGAATAATTAAAACCCAGGAATTGACATTTAGAAGGTGCAACTGAGATATAATACAATATAAAGACATTTTGAGATAAAAAGGTTCCTTAATGCAAAGTCCTGCATTCTTGTTGTTAGGACACAAAATTAAAGATTTATATATAAAAAAAGTAAATTATATATAGTATAATATTCTCCAACTAGATTTAACTAGTCTAGATTTCTAGAAACAATGCCTATTCACTACCTACTTTTGCTGTGTGTCTGCAGCTTAGCAAATAACAAAAAGTCAAATTCTTATAGCACAAACATTTTAGGCGAGAGTTCATACCTTTACTAAAATAAATGATTTGGCTTGTCACTATCCATTGACTATTCATGTGTTTAACTTCCTATTTTTTGTTAACATTTTGAGGTCATTACACCATTTGAAAAATATACGTACCTAATTACCATGGCAACAGTGTTAATTTTTCATCACTCTGAAACTCATGGATGGGTCATGAATTCTATTTTTAATGCCAGGATAAATCCTTTTTCACTTCCGCCTATGACAGTCAAGTTCAAACCAGTGTATTTTTGAATAGAACAATATCACAATATCTTTGCCCCACACGACTTTGCAAAAAATACCTCAGACTTTCATTACTTCTCGCATAGATAAATTTAACATTTAGATGCATAGGTATTGAAATGGTAGAAAGTGTTAGCTTGTCTGCCAAATGGAGTGACCTGAGTTTGGGCGATGCTGATCCGTCAGGCGCCCACAATAATCAGTCAGTCTGTGCAGAGACTAGCGCTAACTGCATCCTGTGGTCATTACACTGCACAGCCCATTAAGAAAGCAGGCTCTTTGGTTTAGATGGTATCTCCAGTCCCACTTCCATGAGAGCAGGGTGGAACGCTGCTGCAGAGACAAGTCCCTCCCAAGGCTGTTTACAACAAATAATGTTGACATTTTTGGGTTTAAGTGTGGGTAACTCATTTATAAAGTCTGGGAAAAGCAAAGAACCGTTTGTGCTAACTTTATTTCGTTATTATTTACGTTATAATTTGGACATTATGGATGGCTAGCTGCAGATCACACTAGCGAGTAGCAGATTTTTTGTATTTGTACCAAAATGACTACGTTGCTGAATCCTACGCGTATCACCGATTAAGAAGTACAGGGCAGTGGGTGTAAACTGGTGGCGGTGAAAACAAGGGTTGATCAGAGCAATGACATCTTGAATACAGAAGAATAAAGGTTACTCAGCCATGCATGAATCACACTAAATACAACTTTGAGAGGGTAAATGAGAAGGGGAAACAACTATAACAATTATTACAGTAATACAAAATAAATACATTTAGATCATAAAACTTGATAAGAGCGTTATTCCTGAACTGTGCATCAAGTTCTGAGCACTATCTTTACCATTGCAAGGTTTCCGTAATTCCTTGATAGAGATCTAGGGCTGGGCGATATGACAAAAGACAAAAGACATGAATAATTTTTCCCCCTCCTACTGATCGATCACAATTTTCTATTTGATTTTGTCTCATTAAAAACATAATAACAGCGAGGAAGAGTGCTAGTGAGTAGTTGAAACTGTCAGGCATGAAAACAAACTAAACCTTGGTCTGAAAAGAGGATCTATTAAAATAAATTAATGTAAGACCAGATGAACCTCATTGAACTAATGCAATAACACATTTAACACAATAAATATTCAACCTTCTTCCTCCAAAGTCTGAACTCCAAACCACATTCTTTTACAGACAGAGAACTGGCTGTGGACCTCTCGATTAAAAAGACACAAGCATATAATTTGCGATAAGAAATGACTGAATCTCAGTTTTGATAAAAATTGTATTATTTGCACAACCCTGTTGAGGTCTATATTCTTCATATCTTTTTTGTACAATTTGGAGACACCCTTGACAGCTTTTAAAATGCTTGGTACAGATAAGTTAGGTCTATTTGAATACATGAGCACAAAGCATCACGGGAACTAGAACGGAATGGAATTTGAAACGTTTTAGCCAAAAATGTTTCCATGGTCAAGGTGTTTTTTGCAGAAACGTTTCAGATTTCGTTCCGTTCTCCAGCTTCGGCCTGTGAAGAGTCCCCTGGTGGCAGTGGTCGATAATACACAGGTAGGTGACCAATTCTCACTCAACCAAACCCAACAGATTTTGGATTATTCTGCCTAGTCTCCAGCATGGAGCTCTGAAGAAAAGGTCTTTTGCACAACTACAGGTGTGGAGTATATATTCTGTTCTCAGCTTCAAGTCCAACAAATGTGTTCACTTTTTAGGGACATACCAATACAATTACCTGATTTCATTATTTACAGGTATAAACAATACTTACAAGTTATCACAAGAGTAATTTCTTAAGATTTGTTCCACCTAAAACAGAAACTGTGTAAATTGACTTTACACACTACTGAAAAAGGGAGTGGCCTGGGGGGGGGCATGGACCACCCCAGGAATCTGATTAATAACCCCACACAGAGAGGCTGAGGCAGCAGTATATTGAGGTTAAATAACCATTTTGTGTCATTTTACTTATAATATTGCAGTAATATTATGTGTAGTTATTTATATTTATCTAAATTGTGAAATGTGTTCCCACTGAAAAAAACTCTTATCTTACATGAAATCTTTATGAGATGTGTGTAACCATTTTCTGTAGCAGTCTCCTTTATGGCTTTTGCATTATTACAATTTGAAATAGATTTATTTCTATCCCTCATAGTTCATTTTTAACATATATAATACAAAGAAACATTTATGTCAGGCTAACACACAAAGCATTACACTCTGGCAGTGGAGCATCGGTCTAAGATATCTGCTTTCTCTAAGTCCACACTGCGACTTACAACTTGATTGTTTACTTTGGGCTCTGACGGATTGTCTCTGTGTGTCATTCAGGCAGCGCGGCGGGCCTCGATAAGCTCCCCTTATGAGGTGAAAATCCACTCTTCATCGCCCAGTCGCCCCCCTCCTCCCAGAAACAAAGCACACGGCATGTCCCGGCTGTTCCTCTTTTTGGCAATGCTAGTTCTCTCCTGCAATGTCCAGGTGGGTCCCATAGACACATTACATAACACACATGTAATATTGTACACAACTCGGTTCATTCAGCTCTGTTTTACATTTGGAGATACAGATTGTTAGTGTTGGAGGCTATAAACAGGCCTGGTGGGTTATAGCACAAGACTATGCATCAAGGAGTTTGCATAGTAGCACTTTCCCCGGCTGCACATAGCAGGACATGGTTTGATTGATGGCACTCTTAGCATTACTGTGGCATGTTTGTAGCTACTGTAAATAGGAAGCCTATATAGAATAAATGAGCTGCTAGGTTAATACACAGTTTGATTATCATTTTGACAGTTTTAAATGTCTATGTAGTTATAAGATTGCATACACTCAGCAGTCTAAGGCACACACTTTTTTGAGCCCAGTTTAGTCCTGTTGTAGACCTGGTGGGGGAAGATTATTTGGTCAATCGATAATTGTGATTATTCAGGTTACAATATAATCATTAAGAACTAAATATAACAATTGTGACTATTTTAGAAGCAAAAATAAATCATTTCAATTAACGGTGCATTTGAGCCCAGTGTAGTGCAGCTGTAGACTTGGCTTAGTCCTGTTCTGGTTTAGTCCAGGAAACCAGGTTAACTTTCAGCTAACTTCCGCTGCTGCTCAGGTCCTGACTAAAACCAGGAAGTGCTGTGCTCAGGTCTCTGCGCTGGCTTCTTGTGGCTCCGAGAATAGACTTTAAAGTAACTCTGCTTGTGTACAAATCTCTCCATGGCCTAGCACCAAAGTGCATCTCCCACAAGTTAGTGCCATATGAACCATCTCGCACTCTCGGGACCTCAGGAACCGGCCTCCTGCTGGTGCCCAGGGACATGGGGAATCAGCGTTTCAGTAAAAACTGTTTTCCTGAGGGTGTGAGACAGGCCTCTACTTTGACAATGGTTAAATCTAGGCTCAAAACGGTTAGTTTAGCTGTGCATATGACTCAGAGGTTTTTATTCTGTACTCTTCTCTTTTAATGTTAATTTTATGATGATTATTTATGTTTTGATTTGTTGTATTGTGATTTTAATGTCTTTCTTATTCTGTAAAGCACTTTGAATTACTTTGTGTACAAATTTTGCTGTACAAATAAACTTGCCTTGCCTAGTTTAGTTACATGTTTTGATGTGGTATATGTGCAAGTGTGAAAGCACCATTAGTTTATACTTGAAAAAAGTAAACCTAAATCTGAAGTGCTTTTTATCTGGCTGTTTATGCCACATTAACATTAAATGATCATTCAGAAAGTTTGATTTCATAAAGCTGGTCACATAATTGAAAAATATATTAGACAATGAGAAAGAAAGAAAAATTAAGCATTTCACCATTGTTTGGTCATGGTGACATTAATTGCTATTAATAATTAATAATGAATTGCTATGAATTTTGATGTTTCCTCACAACAATCATAACGTATATCAAATATTGTGACATAGTTGCTCTTAGTTAAATCATGGTCCACTTCAGGTTTAGTTCCAGGTTTAGTCTGAGTTTAGTCCTTATTTTGAGGCATCACTTTGTGGTGTGTGCACAGTTATAACAGCGAGACAGGTATAGTGAAAGTATAATACCAGAGGGGTGCTGTGTGCTCAGGTGTGCCCTGCTGTGCCCCTGGATAAGCTGCAGGAGAGCTGGAAGATGTACAAGGAAGAATGTGATCGCAACAACAGCCGGGATCCTCCCAGCACCGGTGAGGAGACAGACACGCTATTGGTTTTATTATTTGGGTCTGGAGGGGATTGGAGAAATACCACTGTACACTGAATAAGAATAAGACCAGTCTCACATGGAAACTGTACAAGGATTGGGAATTTAATTAGACATGGTGCTGTGATTCCAATTGTTTTTTTTTTTTTTTGTTATTTATTTATTTTGCAAACCAAGGGAATACACTTGACCACTTAACTGATGCAAAACGTGCCTTGAAAATATCAATATTTAGCATCAACACCACTTTGTATTGCTCCAGTCAGTCACTTTAATTGTATCGATTTTGCTCTGATTTGAGGAAAAAATATTACAACTGAATGCAATGTCTGTGTAATCCCTCTGTCGCCCAGATATGATCCATAGCAGCAAAGAAAAATTTAATTCTGTCAGCTGAACAAAAGTTTTAGAGTGAAGACGTTTCGCTGCTCATCCAAGCCGCTTCTTCAGTTCTGGTCAGATTACTGGTGGACACTGCCTTATATCTGTCTGAAGGGAGGAGCTCACTACACTGAAACCAACACACCTATTAGTTTCACTCCAATCTGCCGTACATCTCCATCTACAAAGAAAAGAAATGGTTTGAGGGAGTTAAAGAGACATTTTTTATTAGGAATCCAACTTTGAACAGGAATGGGGGGGGGGTTAGACATAATTTATCTCCTATTTATAACTCCATTCCTAAATCAAAACAAGGAAAACAATAGTGATAGCCAATATGCTAATAGCTGTGAGAGCAACCAGTAGGCGACTGAACGATTATGCAAAATATGACACAGTTCACACTAGGTAACAAACAGAAACTGTAAACAAATAGGTGTGCTAGCTTCAGCGTAGTTAGCTCACTGGGGGCACTGCCTTATAAATATAACCAGCAATCTGACCAGAACTGAAGAAGCCTCTTGGATGAGCAGCGAAACGTCTTCACTCTAAAACTTTTGTCCAGCTGACAGAATTGAATTTTTCTTTTGTTAACTGGATGTAATGTAATAGACATGCGTCAATCCAATTTATTTGACAAAGCTGTACCAAAGCATAAGGCAATAAAAAAACAAACATTACAGGTCTTAAAAGTGAGTCAGCTAAGTAATTACTTTCAAGTACTTTAATTGCTTTCATCTATTTAATGTTTGTCCTGATTTCACACGTTATAAACACTAATGAAAAATCCACATGCATTGGTTGAATACAGCCTTGGTTTCAGTCAGTCAAGTTCTTGGTAAGTATATAAAAAAGTTAAAAATAAAAAGTTATCACTAAAATCACCATCCATGACTGTTCTAAATCCAGTACACTATTTCTACTCATGGGACAAAGTTGGGTCATTTAATATGCCAATGATTGTACGAGAGACAAAGTGCTGTGTCAACCCCAGAGAAGCCACAAGGAAAGAAAATGCTACAGCACAGTCAGCAATATTTACAGTCATTTTCAGTTTATGCCTGTGGTTCATCATTCACAACATCCAACAGTGTTAAGCCAGAGGGAACAAGTGCGGCTTCAAGATTGTAGTCTTTGAAGTCAAGATTACACTTCTCCTGCGTGTAGTACACTTCTCCTGTAGTAAACACAAGCACGTTCCTGTTACAATGAAAGAGTAGGACAAAAACAGCATAGCATCAAAGAGGGCATCCAGTAATATGTTTTAATCTGTTATAGTTATAATCTCTGTCAACTATACCAGCTCATTGGATCATCACAAGTATCTTAAATGATTTAATAAAAGAAACATGGTCCAGCTGACTATCTTTCTTTTATTAAACTTGGTTGAAAACTGTAGTATTTAATTCAATTTAATTCGATTTTTCAATAATAATCAATAAAGAAAAAGTACAAGGTATCGCTCAATTATTAGTACCTGAAATATCTGAAACGGTAATGGGGGGTAGCAGAAAAAAGATAATATGCAGAAGAAAGATTACTCAAACATGTATTACGGTAAACACTCTAAATACAACTTTGAGTGAGTCGATGAGAAGAGGAAACAATTATAATGTGATTTAAAGCACTTAAAAGTTGATTTTGCATAGGCCTGTCACCATAACAAATTTTGATATATTGTTGTAGTAAATATATACGATAACTAATTAATGCCACTGACAGAATAAACCAAGAGCAGATTTAAACCACAAAAACTATTCTAAATGTACAATATTGTTAAAAAATGCAAAAAATAAATACCAGAATGAAACACACTTTTGCATCTGTAATGAGTCATGTAAGTTATTGATTTAAGCTTTTACAGCTTAAATCTTATCGTATAGTCAAAAAATAACCAGAAATCTCCCAGGAGTGCAAAGAAAAAGTACACACAATAAACACTGACCCTTAAAAAAATATTGTTCCAGCTTTCATATATTGAACGATAAGTTGATATAGTAATTATCGTGACAGGCCTAATTTTGCAGAATATGTTCTCTTTAAATCCTGTATTTTCTATTTTCAGGTATAGTTTGCAACAGGACTTTTGACGATTACGCTTGCTGGTCTGACGGTCTCCCCAACACAACTGTCAGTGCGCCCTGTCCCTGGTACCTGCCCTGGTTTGACAAAGGTAAGAACATTGTAAATAAAACACTCATTTAGCTTTCCAAAGTAACGGAATATAAATGTGTCTATTTTGTTTTGTGTAGTTCAGAATGGCATGATTTACAAAGAGTGCAATGGTAACGGCCAGTGGGTCATCACCAAGAACACCAGCGAGTGTGACTCAAATGACCCTAGCCTGGTATGAGACAGGCTAGGCTATAGTTTTTAACGGATTTCAGATATTTAACAAGCCACCTTTTTGTAACAGTTTGTCTGTTTTGCAGCACTATTACAGCTACATTCAGATTATGTACACAGTGGGTTATTCCTTATCTTTTGTGGCTTTGGTGTTGGCGCTCGGCATCCTCATATTTTTCAGGTAAATGCACTGTCTCCATTGTGAGATTTACAGACACATATCGTAAATGCCCCAAAGGCAGAAAAATACTAAATGTGATATATAAATTCATTTGATTGACTGGAAAAAGTATATATATGAATATCAAAGGGCCTCACTCACCATTACAGAGAAACAACTGTCTGGAAAAGTCATGTGGTTTTTGTCCAAAACTTCTCTGGTTGGATAAAAATGTCTGTCCCTGGCAGTTGCTTCCTCAACAAAACAAAAGTCATTTTAAAATGTACAAGCAATATCATTCGGTCTCAAATTTCCCCACAGATAGCTGCGTTTACAATATATTATAGTTTAAGTTTAAGAAATATAAGTAAGGCATGAAATACATGCAGTGTATGTATTATTCCTACTCATTAGATTATAAGGATTTAGGTGAAACACCAGCAGAAAGGAGAAGTTACTGAGTAAGTGAGTTATCTGAAGATTATTTTTTTTGGTATTTATATATAAAAAAGCAGATTATATAAATACATTGTGTCTTGGTACTGTTGTGGAATCTCTAAAAGCAAACAATTAAAGAACAAAATGAACTGGGAAGTTGTCCTGAATCAAAGAGTCTGATTTATTAAAGCAATTGTGCACACACTTGTAAAGAGTTACCTGTCCCTGACAGAGCCTCGTCTCACCCTAAGATGTCAGTGTCAGTACATACAGCATATTTATACCATACCATCAGATTTTGAACCAGAAAACCACTTAAGACCTGGTAAAAGAGCCCAAGGCTTAAACACTTCTTGGGACATAGGATAAACAGTTTGTCTAATGTGTATCAGACAGTGGACAACTGAGTACAGTGTACTGGATCTCGAGGTCAAATGGATGATGGAAGATATAGTTGAACTAAGAGTTAAGAAACTGGGACTAAGAGGTCTGCAAACCAGTACCCATCTCATACAACAGCCTAGATGACAGTACAAATTAGATAAAACACTTTTTTATTTGATTGGCCGGACATGTCTAGTATCCCTTATGTTAATAAAATACAATTATTGGTCTCTTAGAAAACTCCACTGCATGAGGAACAACATCCACATGAACCTGTTTGCTTCGTTCATCCTGAGAGCCCTGTCCATTCTCATCAAAGACGCTCTGGTTGACGCCAACATTGTGTCACGTGACCTGAGCACTGACCAGGACTCGGGCTTCCCTCGGGCGTCCATGCCTCCCACGGAGATGCTGGTCAACAATGAGGTCAGTACACATACACAGGTTAAAATATAGCCTGGATATTTAAATAATAACTAAAACTTCAATAAGTGTCAATACTGGCGGAAAAACTCAGAACATCTATTATTTTGGATTGAAAATTACTATTTTTGCATTCCAGAAAATCATGTTCACACGCACATACACACACTGGACTATGTGATCAGGTTCAACATTTGTGTGTATACTTTTTACTTGACTTATTTTTGGCCTGTAGGCTTTAAAAGACAAGATTGTAAGCAGCATAAAATCGGGATGAAGACTCGGCAATGACATTTGGCGAATTGTCTGAGCTGGGATGCAGAGGCAGGCGTCTAGCCCTGAATGTGTTTTGCGATCTAACTCCCTAGGCCATCCTGCAACATGTGGAGATTCCTTACTGCTAGGGAAATGGCAATATAGTTATACTTGTAATACTGTTCCCCATATGGAGAGCATCACATAATTCTTACAAATTATAGATACTAGAAAAAAAAACATCTTGCAGTTCTAGCTTCATGTTGACAATAATCCAATCCACAACATGTGCATAAGGATATATCGGCAGCAAAATATCCCATAGAATATGCAAAAAAAAGTGAATTCTGTCAACTGGACCAAAGTTAAGAGTAAATATGTTATGTCACTCATCTAAGAAGCTTCTTCAGTTCTGACAGAGTTCTGGTAAGTTACTACCTTAACCTAAAATGTACTGACTCTGATGAAATTTTGTCCTGTTGGCAGAGTTCAGAATTATATTTGCGATGGAACCTGCCTGAACGGCTGAGGGATTACACAGACTGCCCAAAGAACTGTCACCTGCCCATTCCCCGCCATATTAAACTGTACTCTTCAGACTCATCCCTATAGCTAATGAGTGCAAGAGGATGAACTGTTAACTTTAAATATCTTTTCTATGTTGCTGCTGCCAAACTTTTAATTTCCCTCGGGCTCAATAAAGTATCTGTCTATGAGTAAGTTACGCAAATGGTGGTCCTAGTATTAACTAGAGATCGACCGATATGGGTTTTTTCAAGGCTACAAACTCAGCCACTGTCCTTTTTACCATAAACTTATAAGAGAGCTGTGTACTCATGTTTTCTGAAGTTATTTCTTCACACTCAAGTATTTAAATAGAGCTTTATGTGTATTCCTTAGGCAGCAGGTCAGCCAAAACAAAACATCGGCCTCTGCTGAGGATTTAAGGCCGATAGCCGATACACCAAAAAGTCAAACATCGGCCCGATATATTGGCCAACTGATATGTCAGTCTAGCTCTAGTATTAACACTATAGTAGCAGAGCAGTGTTGTGTTGCAGGGGGAGGGCCAATCACACAAGTTGAGTGCACAGCTGGCTATATAGACATTTGTACAATCTGGGCTCAAACACTGCTCCCTGGGGCGAATAGAAGCTCCCATCTGCACTGATCTTCTCCCTACATCCTACTTCATCTATGTTGACACAAAGTATGCTCCTGTGTTATAGACCACGATTGGCTGTCGCATCGCGGTAGTTATGATGCAGTACAGTATTATGGCTAACAGCTATTGGCTCCTGGTTGAAGGCATCTACCTCCACAACCTGCTCGTCATCACCGTGTTTACAGAGAGGAACTACTTCAAAATCTACCTGTGCATTGGCTGGGGTAAGGGCTCTGGCTAAAGTCTGAAGTGTAACTCAATTATTGACACAGAATAAGCGCTGCAGTAATGAAACTGAATACAAACAAGATAAAAGTAAAAAGCAATTACTTTGTCTTACAGGAACGCCACTTATTTTCCTTGTGCCATGGGTCATGGTGAAATACCTTTATGAAAACCAAGAGTAAGTTTCTGCATTAAGTCCTTACTTCCTGTATTTTACTTGGGGACTGGTCCCAAGCTTATTTTATGTTGAATGATTGGATTGTGTGAAAAAAACATTCCCTTTAAGACAGTATGCAAAATTATGATTAATTATGATTAAAAACACACAAAACTGTAATAGACATTACTACAGTTAAGTGGTGAGCCAACAGCCTTTTTTGTGCAGTTGATAGAGCTCCACTGAGGGAGAAGCCTGTTTTCTGCTGACATGCTGACACCCATATTTCTTGCACGTTTTTTGGTAATCTGCAACTTTTCTTGATACTTTTTGAGGCAAATACAGCAGACAGCTATCACCATGCTCTGCTGTCAGCTAACAGCATAGATGGAAATACTCTCGTGCCAGCTTAAACTCCGTCCACTTGTTCTTCAACCTTTGCCATTCCCCCGACCATAACCGTGTTATGGATGAGTGAACAGCTGTGCAATGCTGCTCGCTCATTGGTTCTTGATCAAAATCTCAGACATGCTATTGGTTCATGGCGTTTGCCTGAAAAATTGACAAGTTAAAAGTGTGAATTTTGTGAAAATTATGAAGAAACTTGGGTAGTGACAAAGTGGGTCTCACAGAGAAAAAATGTATTCTGCATTCTAAGTATGAAGAATCAGTGTTCTCCATGGATGGTGAAATATGTTCCATGTTTTCACTAAAAAAAGCAGATAGAGGCTGTAACATCAATTCTCTTGTTTTGCATACAACAAGGGACCATGAGTTGCCAAAACAAAAAAAAACCCTCCAAAATAAGGCTACCTGCATTACTTTGGTTAAGTCAACCACACTTTTGACACATCATGTTGTCTTAATATTTCATGACGTTATTTATTCATTTTGTTCATAATTCTCCTTCTGGACGGACTCTACACACTTCACTATTGTACGTGCTTTAGAATCTGCACTTTCCCGACCACAAAGACATTATGCTGTTATGTAAGAGTTCCCACTTAAATAGAACCCAGGCTTTCACTTTGTCATGTTTTATTGCTGTGTATATTTCTTTTGCGGTTATAAAACAGAAGGAACCTGGCTGGTCTAGAAATTCACAATATTCTTCTTGCTTGCAGATGTTGGGGTCAAAATATAAACATGAATTACTGGTGGATCATACGTTCCCCAATCCTCCTGGCTGTTGTGGTAAGCAACTCTAATAGCTACATCATATTTTGAAGGTTTTTGCCCAAAAAGTTGAAGTAAAAGTAATGTTTATACGTTTTAGTCATAAAAATGTGTTTCCTGTTTGGGAGTTCATTTCTAATTCAAACAGCATACAATATTTAAGGTGACTAATTTATTCATGAAAAGAAATGGCTATAGGCAAAACATCTGGGATATACTATACTATATTGACAAGATGTGGAAGAAAAACTCACAATTAAAACATGAGAAATATAGCATAAATAACAAAGACAAAGACAGAAATTCTACTTGTGCATATTTCTGTCAGGATTATGAGTGAATGGAACGTAATGCACTAACTATGCATGTATGTAGAGTGGTAAAAAGTATCAAAATCAGATACTAATCAATCGAAACTAGATATTCATTTGAGCAAGAATCAGTACTAAAAAAGTCATATCAACAGGACAGAAATGAACCTTTCCTGAATAGCTTTATAACGATCTTGAGCTGTATCAAAACTAGTATAAGACCACAATCCTGGACAACAGATATAAGACCTCATCATAATCTAAAAGAAAGTACTATAATTCAGTGACATTCTATTGTCTAAATAAAGAATGTTTTTTATCATCATCTTTGTATCAGAATCAATCGGTATTGAGTATCAAGTCTATTCCTTAGTATTAAATGGAGGTTGAAATTTTTGTATCATGACAAAACTAAGTATGTAACTATGGGCCTTAGGTGGGGTATGGGGCTAATTATTCAAGGCAGACAGCAAATGATGTACCGTAGTCTCCCATTTGTTCACTAAGAACAGCTCACCTGACTCATTTCTGCAATTAAAGAGGTCACAACTTCTAGATTTAATTTATGCCTAGTATTAGCATATTTTGGTTTGTTTGTTTTTAGCTTAGCCTGGTATTAATATAATTTGTGTATAACTATAGTGAATTGTAAGTTACATTTAGATAGTTAGAAAACTGATAACACTGATTTAACATTTAAAATTACCTAAAACGTTGAATTCCTCACGTAATCCCTAAGTAATACACATTTCTTTCCCAATGTACTTTAGTAAATATTTTAGGTCACTCCTCCTTTGATACTCCCTAGCCCATATTATTAGTAGAACACTATAAAGGTTGCTCTAAGCCTGTATTTAGGTCCTATTTATCACAGCTCGATGTCCAGATTGCTTACACAGCACGTCGCTGATATTTTCCACACATTAATCTTTTGGTTAAGTGGTCTGTATCTCACAGGAATTCCTGTCTTTGAGCCGTAGCGAGAAGGGCTTGTTCCCATTTCAACTGCTTTCCTCTTTACACTGGTCTTCACATACACATATCTGTTTGTCATAAACCATTACATATTAACAATACAGCCAGTTCCTATGGGGATACAATTGGCAGGAGAAATGGGCATCCTATTAGAGTATATGCCCAGAATAGATGGTGGTTTTTACATTGTGTTATTGTGGAGATAGGTGCCAGCAATTCTTGTAAGTAGAAGTAATTCATTATATGTTCACTTTATTGGGTGCTGGGTACAGGGCATTACTCAAGGTAATAAAAGCAATTGCGCTCTACGCCCTTCATTGTTAACCACATTCTTCCAAATATACCATGTGTTACTACCTTGGTCTTTAAACGAACCATTTTAACGTAAAATGCTTGTAGCATTCCCAGAACAACATTAAGTCCACTCTGTACAAATAAGGCTCAGCAGTAGGCCCAACATTTCAAACAGAAAATTGATAAAAGAAAAAAGATAAAAGGTCACAAATCACAAATAATCTTCATCAGAGGGACACCTGCTGTTAGGGAAAATGCCAGATGCTGAGTGTACTAATGTGTAACTGAGCCCTATTATGAGAATTTAAATACAAAATACAAATGTACTGTATTGTACAAATACAAAACAATACAGGGAAACTGAAATTGACTGTAATGGCCTCAAAATTGTAATAATTTCTCTGTCTAATTTTAACAGATAAATTTCCTGATATTTATTCATATAATCCGAATCCTTGTTTCAAAACTGCGAGCGCACCAGATGAGATATTCCGATTACAAATTCAGGTAAGATTAAGTGTAGCTTAATCCCAGATTTCCTTATTGTATGTTTTGAGGCATATCTTTTGTTGTTTTTGTTTCAGATTAGCAAAGTCCACACTCACCCTGATCCCTTTGTTGGGAATCCATCAGATGTTCTTCATATTCGTCACAGATGAAACGACGTCTAGCACCATCACTCTACGGCTCACCAAGCTCTTTGTCGACCTTTTCTTCTCTTCTTTTCAGGTTAGGATAAGGATCATATCATAAAATACTTTTTCTACAAGTTAACATCAAATTCCAAGATTATTTATCTGTTGCCATTCTAACCATTACAAAATTGCTTGAATAAATAACATACCACAAGTGTTGCAATGGGGACCGATGAATCCAAAAAAGTAATCATTTGTTTCTTTGCTAACCCCTTGTGGCTAGAGTTTGTATTTTTCCTGCTATAGTATCTGTTAGATTGAGAAAAATCTGTCAAATTAAACTGTTGTTTGTTTTATGTTTTATATAGTTTTCTTTTTGAAAGTTCGACCAATACTAGTATTTCCATGGCCAAAACTCTAAATTGCTCAAAATTATTCTAAACTCAGTTATTGTCACTGCTCCACATTAGAACATTATACAAAGGAAAAATTAAACAATGATCAAGCTATGAGCCAAAAGTGCATAAATTGTCCCTATATAACAGTGTACTCATACACCAGTCTAACTGTAGTTACTGGACTAATAAACAAGACAGCAAACAGAACATCCAAGGTCAGCAAGTGCTTAACCTCCTGGTCTCTGCTCCAGTTGTGCTTACGCAGCTCTCAGCACTTGAACCTTCATTTGTCGCCAATTAAACAGCACAGCCTTGCTCTTGGTGTCAGGATGCATAACATAAAGGCTACATGCTGTCTGTGTGGCTAACTGGCTGTGACTTGTGACGATGACATAATGACAGCGACCTTTGGCCTAAGGGACACATGATGAGAGCCACCAACAGGGGCTTGTTTTGACGAGGAGACGGGTGGAAAGTCAAACTCATTACGTACTGTCTGCCCCGGGACTCACTGTAAGCATTAAAAGCAAATGTGGGTCATTACCATCTTTCACTAATTAAAATGAATGAACAACAACACTGTTCATTCAGCTGCTTTGTAGCCACAGGTAAACTGACAGAAGCAGGCTCCAACTACGAGTTAAGTGTCTTGCCTAAGGACACAACGACAAAACTTAGTGGGAGTGGAAATCAAACCTCTGACTTTTGGGTTGGTGGACAAGTGCTCTCTGACTGTCGCCCCCATGGCTTATTTTGACACCAAAAAATCCAGTTTATTTCCAAAGTGTTTCCCATAGTGAAATATAAAAACAATTAAAAAAAACAATTTTAAAATACTTATTGGCTATAGTAAAAAATAAAATAAAATAAAACATTATAATAATGTAATAATAATAATCTTTTAAAAAAATAAATAAACAGCATTCCAGAAAAAGGCCTGGAAACTCGTCTCTAGATGTTTTTATAACCTCGGTCTTCTTTTCCTGTCTGTTTTACTAAACATCTGTTCGGTATCTTGTCAATGGGTTATGTTGCCAATTGCCTCTTGGCCAAGGCTCCTAATTTATATGCAAATCTCAAAGGAATTTTCTGGTCAAATGCTGGTTTAATAACACATTGAGTGAAATTAAATGATCACATATTAACTTTTAGTTTTTTACTCCACAGGGTCTCTTGGTGGCCATTTTGTACTGCTTTGTTAACAAAGAGGTAAGGAAAACCAAAGACACAAACATGTGATTCCCTCTCGCATACAGTTACTAAGGATAACAAAGTCACCAATTTACCCTGTATACTTTTGCCTGCTGTGACAAAGATGGAGCACCCATAGAGAAGTATTTTGCTGTAAAATGAATATGGCCTGTGTGATATTCAAAAGGCAGTGCAATGTTTTATTCATGTGGAAAAAGTTTGATGATATAATGTCAAACTTTGAAGATTTATTTTCACGATTTTGACATTGACTCACTCTTGCGTCTATATTTCATTTTATACAACAATTCTCCATTATGGTGCTGCATGTCAGAATACATTTGCTCTGTTATTTGTTCAACCCACTCACCTGCCAGTTATAATATTAAGACAGCTTTGCCATTAGCAGCTGATCATTATGCAAATTGGTCGGACTTGGGTCTCTAAGCAAAAGCCAATAGGAATTTGCATGCTACTGTGGGTCTGGCTCCTTTTCACTCTTATTTTCCAAACACACATAACTCAGACTAGATGAAGCAGTAACTTTAAATACCTGGAAAGAATAATATGACTGCAAGAGGTTGTCTTTTTGTAAGTGTCAAACTCATTAGTGGAAGAAACTGTCTCACCAAAGAAGAATGCATACATTACTACATTGCTAACAACTAGCATACTAACAATGAACCAGCGTTACCTCCTGGTTTGCGGACTATAAAAATGGTTTATAATTAGATGTAGACAGCACACAATGGTCTCATTTTGACCCAAAGAGCTGCTTTTTAGGGCTGTATTCCTTTAGTAGTTTCAGTCAGTGGTGTCTTAGTGAACATTTTTTTAATTTATTTATTTATTTTTCTCAACTAATGATTTTATTTAGATTACAAGGATTTATATGTACAAGAGCAGAAAGGGGAAAGCATGGAGTGAGCTAGCTGAAGATCTGGGAGTGAATTATGGATTTAATCAAATTTTTTAGATTAAATCCATTATCCTTAATCTAATTTAATTCTTTTTACATAAAAATACATAGTTTCCTAGTCTGTTTAGATCATTTTTGCATCAACTTCTGTACATTTTTTGAGTACACGGTCAAAATGTAGATACTAAAAAGTTTTAAGAGCTTTTGCCACGCCCCCTTTTTAGTCTACCAATCAGTCAGCAGGGCATTGTTTAGTCAATCAAGAATTTCTTTAGTCGATTACAGCCCTACTGCATTTACAATATATCTGTACTGGACCAAGACAATGTTTACTTTATTATGTGAAAACAATCAGGTATAGAACTTTTTATGGCTGTCAAATTGCTGATATTGAAATTGACATTTGGCAGCCTGATCAAGAAGACATTCAAAGTTTGCCTTATTCTTTAATTTCAGGTTCAGTCAGAGATCCTGAAGAAATGGAAACGCTGGAAACTGGGCAGGAACATCGAGGAGGAGTACCGACATACCTACAGCAACACGCCCAACACAAAGACCGGCAGCCTGTTGCACCACGTCGCCCCTCTGCCCGAGACCACCACCACCATTTGCAGCCCCGAGGAGAGGCACATGCTGGTGCCGAGCTCTCACAACGGCCTGGACAACAGCAAAGACCCCTGCGTATACCCCCTACAAGAACGTTCTACGGATGAGGGCAGCTGTGAGAACTGAGTGGGCAAGAGAGGATTTGGCAAACTCCCCTGTGAAGTGTGAAGAGGTGAATAGTGTGCATCAAAAGTCCTTTTTCTGAATCTAGGAATAGAAAATAGAAAAGACTACAACACTGGGAATGGGCTGTTCGCATTGTCAGTGAGGACATAGACCGCTGCATGCTTGAACAGTGCCATACAAAATATCAAAACAGATGAGCCATTTTATTTCACTTGGAAAAACATACAACAACAAAAAAAACCCCTAGAACTGCAATGGAAGACTTTTGAAATGTTTGCGCAGTATTGTGGTACCAGAGACAAACTGGCAACTGACCAAACAACAGACCTTAACAACAGTGGAGAATTGTATTTTTCAGCTTTGCTCTATCTGTAAATGTGTTCATAGGAATTAAAGAAAAATAAGTTATGTACGTTATGTGTACCTCATGCACAGAGGTGAATCGTATTGCTCAAGCAGTCCAATGGGAAATTGGCAGCTGCTCTCCCTAGGTCATTCCTGGCATGACATGAAAGGAGGTCATGGGATGTTATGGGATCAAATATACATAAGCTACAATGCTCATGGCTTTACTTAGTTACATGATGTACAAATAGGTAGTGTATATGCGAACATCTCAGTCAAACGCAAACAGTAATAGCATGTTTTGGCAGCAATTTGTTCTGTTTTTTTCCTCTTCATGCTAATGTGCCATATACTATAAGCTCTGGTTACGTTTATGCAGCTAAGCCTCGAAATCCACCCTGATGCAAGCAGATAGGGGAAATCCGGCGCTCGATTCAAGGTTAAAAATAATCTTCAGATCAACCTGGCCCATAAAAGCATACATGCATAAAGGATAAGGGCAACTATAACTGGGTTGCAACATGTCACCTACGACACCAGGGTGTTAGTTTAAATATAGGCTGGCGTTTGATTCTGTGTGCTTAAATTATTTCATGAATCATTTAGCTCAGACTTGTGCAAAACGTCACTTTGATATCTTTGACAGAATAATAACTAATGCACTCTCCAGGCTGAACAAAAGTAGAACAAAAAATTTAACTCTGGTGAGCAATTAAACTTAAAAAGCAGTGGTACTTTTGCTAAGTGCTAGACCGTTTTTTTTTTGTTGCCGAACTTAACTTGACTTTGTATAACTCTTTGCACAATGTTTAATTTATATTGGTGTTACCGTTCGTTGAGGTGATTTCATTTGATTGATGTAATTGTGTATTGATGACACATAGGTCTGTATGTGTGAATGGCTATTTCTTTTGGGTATGAATGGTCTGTCAGTATTTTCAGGTTAGACACATTTTGGAGGTGAGATGCAGCTTTGCCACTCGAGCGATGCCTTGATATTTTTGTTGTTGTTGCAAGATCCATTCAATATAGGAACCACATACAGAACATTCCCAGAAGGCATGCCACTGCTCAGATTCAATGTGGAAATTTCTTTTTGTGTCAAGACTAGAAGCATAGAGCTAAATTTACATCAAATAACGCCATGCAGAGAATAGCTTTGCATAACAACAAGGTGCTGGTAATGTAAAAATAATACATTTTTTGTGTAATAAAGTGATCTGGAGAAGCACTGAGGCTGCTGCTGCTCAAAGGTAAGCTTTGTGTTTGTCCGGGGCGATATGCTACTTTCTATGGGTATAGTTAGTATATATTTGTAATTCTGTTTTAAAATAAAACATGTCTTTCAAGCTGTGACCGACCATATGTGTATCGAAGCCAGCAGCTCGGGTCACTCCCCATTGTGGACCAAAGTGGTTCTGTCTGAATGTATTCACAGAAGGGCCCAGGTGGTGCGTATTTTTCATAGTTAAAAAGTGTGCAGTATGTATTTGTTGTAAAAAATAAATCCTTAACAAATATGTTGCAGTTCATTTAAATATTGTGTCTGCTTAAAATGTCCAAATGCTGAAATAAATAAATAAATGATGTCAATGTATGTGAAAGGATGTGTATTTTGAATTTCTGACTTCTGAATTTATGGGAAATATGAAGCTGCAAAAAGGTAGGGGGATTTTTATTATGAAAAAAAAGATATTTTGTGACCCAGGTTTTAAAAGCCACAGTGGATTTGTCAAGTGAGGAGTGATAATTTGTTTTAAAATGATTTTATTACATTATTTTTGTAAAAGATTATAAACATAATCCTAATTTAGATGTGAGGTCACAGTTTAGAGATCAGATAAGTTTGCACATATTTTAATTTCTATCGTTCCATTTATCTTGTGTGACCATGAGATGGTCAGGCTTTACAGATCAATGATAGCATTTTTAGTTGCATTTTTGGAAAGGGCATCAGTGGGTGTGTTTCTTTTCTGAAGAATGTTGATCATCACATTAGTATTTGAGTCAAGACGTAAGAGGTAATAGCAATCATTTTTAGTGTGATAGAAGTCCTCAAGGCTTTTATTCTAAGAAGTAGTTTGCTCCAAATTCTAAAATACAACAAAATGATCCACGTCTTACCACCATCAAGTTGTTGTAAAGTGGATGTTAAATGTCATAGGCTTTCGTATAAGACTTAAAAAAGACAAACTGTGTGTAGTGCAGGTTGACTCTTGCTAGGAATAATTTAATAACCTTGGGGTTCAAGATGAAGGGATGTGCTCAAACAGCCTCTTAGTGCTCTTCATAATGCATAGAGTAAATATACCAGGGGAAAGGTCAAAATAATGTACTTTATATGTTCTTATCTTCCCTGACATCGACAAGAATGCCGTCGTTACTCTTCACTGTCTTGTGTATTTCATAAATGCATGTTTTTGTTTTGTTTTGTTTTTTATCACCGTTGGTTCAGGAGAAGGCAGAGACATGAAGGTGGATGGATGGATACAAATACATTTTTTACAGTCTGACAAATTCCTCCAAGCTGTGCACAAATAACATGCCTGCAAAGATCACGCAACCAGAGAAGACAAGTAGTGCTGTTAATGTGCATTGTGACATTTTTCATAAACATCTATTTTCTTATACCATTAGAGAGAAAGTCTGAAGGGCAGCTATAGTACAGGGATGGTGAAAACGAAGTTAGGGTTGTTCTAATGTTTTGTTTTGTAGTTAATGTCACACTTTTCTTACAGTTTTCTTACAGTTCACATTGTGCAGAATCAACTAATTGATAGAAACAAGTCCCAATCACTCCAAAAAGTCCCAGGCATGTCATGCTAAGGTGAGCTGAAAGTGTGGGACAAGAGTTCAAGTTAGTGTGTACACATAAGCAACGGAATAATAATTATTGAACAACACTGACATCTTGAGAGTTATGTGAATGTAAGCTAATGTGGCTTTAGTCACAACATCTGTATAGCATAGTTAATGGTCTATATAGGCCTTTTTTCAGTATTTCAGATAATGTTTTTACGCAGTAGGTGTTGCCACAGTTTAGTTTGGGTTTTTATGCCAAATGCTGTCCATCCCGTTACAACCAGCCATACACAGACCTACTGTTAGTGGAGGAGTGCGTACTATGGGTAAGGTGTCTTGCCAACAAAAACAGTATGTGGATGGGCAAGGTTTGAACTGAAAACCTCCTGGTTGGTGGACAAACTGATATCTCACCAAAGACTTGATTTATGTATTTATTTTTAGGATTTTTTTAATCATTTAGTATTATCAACGGCACATTTTAGTCTTGGTGTATAGGGAGACAGAGAGGAGAATTGGTTGGTCAGAGCTTGCATCTATCAGTCAGGTTTATGGGGCTCATTAGCCTCGTCTGAGCCAGGCCTTATCAACTCACCCAGGCAGCACTGGGTCCCATGGGTGCCCACATGCAGCAGGTCAGCGTGACCAAATAAAACGTGTAACATTGACTCAGAAATTCCATCCAAACTGCTACTGCTGCTGTATAGTGTGTCAACGCCGCACCCTCCCTCCCTCACTCACTCATGCTTGGCTCACAAACAAATTAAATCAACTTAATGTGGAATCTGATTAAAGCCACCAAACGCAGAATAGGCCCAATAAATCCAATCTGGCAGACAGTGTGATGGTGACGGCGGTCAGAGCGGAAGCACTAAATGAGTGTGGTTACCTCAAAGGGCATTAGACATATAGTGTCATGGAGGATCAATCACGACTTGTTCTTATCAGTATGTACATCTTTCTATCGCTTCTATAGCTTTGCCAGACTTTTTATCAGTTCACATTTCCAAGTAACATTTGAATACAAAAGATCATCATCAATCATTCAAATCAACAGTGTGATGACAAGCTGAAACACACTTACAGACAAAGCGTACACAGCTAAGTGGATTGGTGAATTGCCTTTTTCCTGCCATTATTTAAAAGACCTTTTCTTCTGCTGTAATTTTTGCTTCTATGTTGAATTTGAGTGACTTGACTTATTTGATTCTCCAGGCTGGGATGAGCAGACGAATTAAAACCTTTATTCGCTCAGAGATTAAATGATGAGACAGCCGTGACGTTTTCTGTGAAATTAATAAACTGCAAGGAAATCCATTATGAGGTGCATATAAAGGGAAGTATTATACAAAATCAGTTTTGAGCTTTTAACATGTTGCGTAGTTGTAAACTCTTATAAAACATTTGGAATTGTGTTTTGATTCAATCATTGTGAAAACACAGCTGTTTACTTCTACAGTCTCTTATCACTCAAGGAAAACCATTTTCAGCAAAACTTCAAAAGCTCCTCCCATGAAAAGCCAATTACAATTTCAAAGGTTGTTAAATGAACCATGTTCTAAAAACAAGACATGTTTTTTGTCAGGTGACAAGGCACAAGATAAAATAAACACACATATAATGTCAGTATATGTGTGCCAGCCTTGGGATTGGGTTGGGGGGCAAGTACTTGGGCTTCAAATATGTGTTCACGTTAAACAACAGAATTCCTATGGACGAGACAAATTCTTCTCTAGGGTGGTAAACACTCTCCATTTGCTAGTGTATTCAGTCTTTTTTATTTTCATCAAATATATTTGTCTATGCTGCAGCTTTGCCGAAGTCAGGACCGAGTGAAGCATGATTCATTTATAAACTGTGGAGGCGGCAGGGTGAAGTCAGTGATAAACTTTGATGATTTCCATTTCCAAGTTCTGCATTTGTGCACATGGTTTTAGCCTTACCTTTCCATAATGCCTGAGCCAGCGTTTCATCACATTTAAAATCAAACAGACTCTTGGTACAGTCTGAAGTCTGGGTTACAGTATCTGTGCAGAGAATGAGCGATTATGGCCAATGGCAATCGTCCCAAAGGGTGAGAAGCCACAGCCATGTTGTTTGTGGTTTCTCTGCTCAGTGTCAGAGGCCATGTGCGTCAGGGTAATGCATTTCTTAGAAAAATGAAGATCCCAATTGTATTCAAAGTTTTCACAGAATCCCCATCTGTCTTCATTAAAATCAGCAGCAGATTTTTATATTATAGAAAAACATTAGGCGAGGACAGGCTCAGTGGTTTAATGTATCAAATACAGTTTTCAATTCAATTTTTTATTTTGTGAACTTTTTGTTTCATAATTATATAGCATTTGCTTTGATTTAGACTGTTATCAAATCAAATCCAAAGCTTTAAAGGTGCACTTTTCTGGTTGAGGGCACTTCACCTGCTTGTCTTCAGGTATATGTTATTTTATCTGGAATGTTCCAGAGCACAGCATTAAACTATTATTAAACTATTTATTTCATTATAGATTTTTTTTTGCTCAAAAATACCCAAAACATTCTTTACAACAGTGAGTGGCAATTTAAATAGCAAAAGGTGACAAGACAGTCAACAAAAGGTGAAAGGTCATAGTTTTCAATACCATGGTTTGTGCGTCATTGTGCACAAACCTATGAACATTTTGTGAACATCCTGTCCTTAGCTCTGAGTAAATGGTACAGATTTTCTTGCCCAGTGAAGTCTAAGCCATCGTGTACAGGTTGACATCTGAGTGACCTCCCTAACGAGACTGTACAACCTTTATATTGGTTTGTCAGACTCATCGTCACAGGTGTCGCCTCAAGGGTCAGCTGGAACTATGGGGCTTCCTGTTTTAATCTTCCTTAACCAATCAGAACACTAAAAGAATTAAGATGTAAGCAGTATAACAATTAGGTCAACTCCCCAAATGTTGTGCGCTTTATCTGAGAAGGTGCTGTCATAGCTATATGTGCCAGTACTTTCAGTGTGTGGACTGATTTAACATTTTAATCCGTTCTATCTCAAACCTGTGGGTCTATAAAAAATACATTAAAAAGTATTTAAAAACCCATGGTGTTTTCATTGGCAGTCTCTTTTACATAGAGGTAAGAAACTACAATGACTCTATAACAATTAAATGCAAGATAATTTGATACTTTACATTTTGATAATTACTCAATTGAAAGGGCACCCTGGGATATACTAAAATATGCTGGAATCATTTCAAAATGTATAAACAGAAATGGCAGCCATATGTAAAGACCAAAACATTGGGGGAATGAGATCAGTATAACTGCAAATTGAGACTTGTCAATACCTGTGGGACCAGTGTTTACGATCATTAACTACTGATTGTATTACTAGCCCCAAACACAAGTGCTTGTTAATCATTACTTCTTGGATACCTGCATTTAAAGAAGGTGGTTTCAGGTGAAAAGGCCATCTGTCTGCTTTGAATAAGAATCAGCTCATTAACACGAGTGAGTCCAAATCCCTCGCACACTCCAGATGGGGTCAACAGAGATTCACCGGATTTAAACTTGTGTCACTTGATAGAGGCTTCTAAGCACAATATTTATTTAAAGGTGTGACTTTTCTTATGGGGGTTATTGCATTGCCTGGAATGTTCCACAGTATAGCATTAAACTATAGATGCCTTAATTTCTTCAAATATAGGTGTTTTTATTGCTCAAAAAACACTTTGGAAAAGAGTCGACTCTCTCCACAGATCTGACCTATAACTTGGCCTGGTGGAGTGCTTGTCTCTATGGAGATAGACAAGTTTAAACCCACATTCTAAGCAAAGCAATAATATGTCTGTAGATGCAAGCAGGTGGCAGACCCTTACATTAATGTGCCTTTAAACACAAGCATGGAAAACCAGCACACAAAGACCTGACTCTGAGTAAAACTCTGAATGGAAAAAACAAATCTTGAATAAACCTTTAATTTCAGTTGTTGTTTCCAAAAGGCCTCATCTGCTTTTGTCCGGAACCACAAATTGCTCTCACTGTGTATTGGGGAAATAGAACAATGAGCTGGATAACCTCATTGAGTCAAATGACCCTTGCAATTTTATGTGCCCTACTTTTACAAAACAAACTAAACAAACTTTCCAATATGCTTTCAATTGTTAATAAATATACGAAACCCCATGATTATGAGTTGACTAGATGATTAGTAGGTTGGGGTAATAGCATAGTTGCAGCCTTATAATTAAATAAATGCAGAAAAATGTGATTTGTTCAGTTTTCATGTTGGCATCGTTTGACATCCTCTAAAATTTTGCAGATGGCACTGTAGTGAATTTATGCAGCTTTTGTTTACACAAGAGACGAATAGGATGCTACAGTTCTGAATATTAATAGGACCTCAAAATATTACAGCATGTTTCATCTTCAGCTTAAGAAGTTACCCTTGGCACTTGAAATAAAACGGAAATAAATTACTACTGGCACATAAACTGTAAATTAAAACATTTGTAAATGAAGCAGTGCATATAACAAAACTACAGAGATTAAAGATTAAAATCCAGGATTATTGTATCATTTCATAAAAACATTTCTGATGGCAAGGTGAACCCAAGCCACATTTGTTTTAACACAAACACCCTGTGTTTCTCTTATTGGTTAATCCTGTCAATCATGCCCATCAGAAGGTGGGGATACAGGATATGGTTCTAGACTAAAACATCTGTAAAGTAGTGTAAAAGCATATGGTCTTGGCTGGCCAGGCAAATGAATCATAGTTTTTGATTTATAGCACGACTAGCACAATATTGTACAACTGGCTTTGACTTTTGGTTTATTGTGTATTTGCATTATCACAAAGAGGTAGTTCCAATGATAAACAGGTTTTGTGCTTTGACATTAAGAGAGCACCAAGCTCCCCATTTTTTAATACTGGACAAAT